>UCOK01014798.1:0-15136 GCA_900474325.1 Synergus umbraculus | reverse complement strand
CTCCTGAAGTCACTTGAATTCACTTTAATTCTCCATCAAATTGATGGTGAATTTTTTCTGAAATCACTTGGTAAACTATAGGACAGCCTTCCAAGATAGTTAACCTGAAAATCTGGATATACAATCTGAACATTGGGATAATCGACTTTACTAATCAAGATATTCAGGTTGACATATCTTAGATGCTGGCTGTCCTAAATTTGACTATACAGTTTTCTCCGTGTATACATATGTGTATTTATATAAGTGTATTAATTTTTATTGCGAATAGGTTATAAAGAATATTGAAAATCAAAAAAACTTTTTTTTTAAACCAACAAAAAATTTTGTTAGATTAAACAAAATATTTTATTGGGTCAACTAAAACATTTGGTTGGATCAACCAAACTTTATTAACCAAAAAATTTGGTTGAATCAACCAAACATTTGATTGACCCTATAGCAATGCATTTATTTGGTTGATTTAACCAAATTTTTTTTGAATCAACCAAACTTTTTTCTGAGTGTTTATCTAAATGGAAAAAATTCTGAAAATCATGATATTATTTACAAATATTGTATGAATTCATACAATAAACATTAATGTTTCAAAAGTAAAAATTACGAACTGCAGTAATTCAGTACTATAAAAAATAAGGCAAGTATTAATTCGAAAAAATGCCAATTTAATAAAGGAGGTAGAAAAACGGGGTTTCGAAAAAGAGGTAGAAAATCGTGTTTGGAAAAGACTATTAGAAAAATAAATAATAATAATGGATCATGCAGATAATTACTGTAGATCTTTATATTGAAAAATCCATAAGGTTGGCAAAAAAAGACCTATAAATATGAAATATAGTTGCAGTGAACTCCCTTAAAAAAATTAATGATAATAATAAAAAACTGAGTATTCTCTCTGAATACAATATTAGATATCAGAACAAATAAGTTAAAAAACAGTTGAAGGTCACAGTCACCATGAAAAAAAAGTTGTAAATTGATGAAGGTCGAAGGCAAATATTAGCTTGATTTTCTCGCAAATTGATAAACGACTGTATCTTAACATACACTGAACATCATATTTCGATGCAAAAATTGATAAATCATACTTTCACAAGACTGGACACAGTCATTCACGGTTCACATCGTTGTCACGGATCACGGGACTATTTAGTTTAGTGCAACGACACGACATTTCGATGATAAATGATGTTCTTTTCTTTTCATGCCAGTGAAGTATTACTGGTCATTTTCACTCGATGTCTTCCATTCTCTGATTCTGAGAACGAAAATGCCAAAAGAAATTTCCAATTTCAAGGAAAAACCTCGGTAATGACACATTTGACCTCATTTTAATATAATATGGATTTTTAAAATATAACTTATGGTAATGTGTCGAAGCTCTTCACTTTTATAGGTTTCATATTCACTTTACTTTGGTTCATTTGGGACATATTTTATGGATGGCATTTTCTGGAAGTTAGCACGTCACGTCCCAAGTAAATGGAGTAAATCCAGTTGAAAGTCTTCACCACATGACCATTTCCCACAGTTTATCTACGTAACGCACATGTGTTAGATTCTTATGCTAGATATCGCAAGATTGCACTTTCAAATTCAGTGATGTTTAAAAAAGCTTTCTTCCATATTCATTAAGGGCATGTGATACTTTACCATAAGAACAAATTAGTTATACCAATTATACATTCATAATAATAAACATTTTTAGTTAATAAGAGTCAATCAACCTTCGTCTATATGAGGCGAAGGTTTGTTGACTCTTATTAGCTAAAAATATTTATTATTATGAATGTATAATTGGTATAACTAATTTGCTCTTATGGTAAAGTATCACATGCCCTTAATATAAAATTTTTATTTCACTTGTTTTACATTAGTTAACTGCTATAAAATACATATTTTATATGTACCATAATTTAAAGATTTTATTTAAGTATAGCTTTAATAGCCATTTTTTTCTTGCTGGAACTGAATTAAGGTTTTTTATAGAACACATAAAGCCAGCTAATTAGGCCAGATTAGACTTGATCCTATATGATGTACTTGCATATCTTCCTGCATTAAGCATTATACAAATGATCGATTTCATCCCACCTTCATGTTCATGCTTACGTAATTGCAAGCATGCCCAAGCATAATATTATATTTCATGGCTCATATTACAAAGTAAAATTTTCAATTTATCAATGATTCTACCCTCTTCTTCCTTCTGTTCATTTCAATGTAATGCGAAATTTGCTTGGATTTATTTATACACATAATTGGCTATTAATATTTCACTGAATGAAAAGAAGAGTATTTCTCACTGTCAAATATTATATTGTGTGTAGAACATTACGTATTCGAACAAATGCGAACTAATTCATATTAATGATACATACGTGAGTCGTTTCTAAAGTAATATGAATGTTAGGTCAATTATATAAATGGTGAGAGAGCAATAATGCAATCAATCCAACTACATATTTACAGGATGATATAGTAAAATTTCACAGAAAAGTATGTTTTTTATTTTATGGGAGAACAAATGTAACTGTGTCTCATAAATTGATACTAAATTCGCTACGTAAAAATTAATGGGATTTTTATGAGAAAATCAAAAAGATATTAATTTAACCGGGAATATACGGAGCAATTTTTTTACTAGTTTATGTACATAAACTTCAACATAAAATCTATTTTGAAAAATCAATTTTATGCTCTGGATTTCTAATATATTTTTTTGGCTGCATAACTTGTCACAAATTTGGTGACAGCGCTGGGATTTACTGTCAAACATATTTACGTATTTATATTTCCTTTTTTGTCCATTTCAATGTATATTTTGTGCTCATTTCAGTTGCGTGTATTAAACTCGAGGAAGATAACGTCTTGAAATTGCTATTAAAGTCGAAGAATTGAAATTAAACTTTTCAATATAAGATTTTGCAGTTAATTCAAAGTAATAATTCTTATCAGGATAATTGAGAGTGTATTTATTTTAGATAATAATTTTTTCAAATTCTATATCTTAATATCGATACCAAGTGACAAATAGTTTTACAAAATATTTCCGCACCGACCCCAATTAGATAATATTTTAATATTTAAACTGATATCTTTTTCATTTATTCTAGAGTAATAAAGAACTTATTGTAAAGCTTTCCTGCATTGAAATAAAACCGCAGCTTTCATTTTTTTAATACTTAATTAACATTTTAAAGATCCAGGTTATGATAGTGTTACTTTTTTTCATGCTATTTTTAGTCATCTTAATACGACCTGACTTAATTCGCATAATCTGAGGACTCTTAAAAATTAATTGCAACTCTACTAGAGGTCATAAGAATCAGATTTCAAAATAATTCGTGCCTACCATTCTTTTTATACTTGAAAATTTTATTTTAGTAAAATACGACAATAATTATTATTTTAATTTAAATTCAACTAATGTGTGTAGAATAGAGAATCTGTTTTTACAGTTTCAGTTCTTAAATATTTTCAGTAATAATAGAAAGAGGCGGATTATTTCATGTGTATTTTAAGACTCTTAGGGCCGATTCCACTAACTGTGATTAAATTTTAATCCTTAATTTGCGTACGCAAAGTATTGATTAACTTCAGCTAATCAAGGATTAAAATTTAATCACAGTTGGTGGAATTGGCCCTAAAGCCTATGAAAAAATAAAAAAGTAACCCTTTAGAAATTTAAAAAATAAAAATAAAATCTTTATCGGTTTCGTGTATCATATCTGGGGTAATTTACATCGTATGTTAAGCTGCGTGGTAACATTGACCAGAAAATTTTATTAAACTACTCAATATAGCGAGAGGAGAGCGAAACGAGTTGCTAAAACTTTATATTTGTTAGAGTAGTCAGTCGACGACAAGGACGAATGTCTAATTCGATTCAACGGAGCGTGAGATGACTGCGGTGTGGTTGCACTACATTCTAAATTGCATGACGATAAAAGCTGTAAACTACTTATATACATAACGATATCCGTTCAATAAAAATGTTGTAAATAGTATAAATTCTCGTAAACAAATTCAAGACTCTCTTTAAATTAATATATTATAAATTGTTTACGATTTTCCCTTTTAAGAGCACATCCCACTGCTGTTACCAAATTTGTAACGAATCGGGCGTTCATCATAATTCATCATTGAGCTTGGGTTGAAAAAATTGAAATTCGAGTTTTTATTAATTCACAAGAATTTAAGTGAAAAATGGTTTGAATCTTTATTATTTTAAAAGTGAAATGAAGACTATAGGCTATTCTATGAAAAATTAAATCTACTTTACTTTCAGAAAACTTTAGCTATCAATTACTTCAAACTCGCTTTAAATCTCTTAAAAAAGGTAAGGGAAAAAAGCCGGAAACGTTTTTTTATATAGAGTGATTTCAGAGCTTTCAGAGTGATTGAAGAGTGTAAATACATCTTTTCCCTGAAATTTTAGTTTGCGTACAAAAATTTCAGAATACATAGCCATGGGCTATAATTTGGAATCTTATTCTATGTTATCAAACATTTACATAAATTGTTTGCATTTTTTCAGGAGATTCTGTTATTTTGATAAAACCAGTGAGAAATAAGAAAGATGTATTGTACACTTTTGGAACAATTATTGATACAATATTCAAACAATTATCTGGATTAAATTTTGTAGTGATTCATATTAATGCAATAACAATATAATAACGTTTCCTGTAGTTATTATGATATTCAGAATTAATATGATACGTCAAGTGGCATTATCATTCTATTTCTTTAATGGATTATTGAGTAATATATGACCTTTGGAGGTCAATTGGCAACTATTAGAGCTTTCGGATTCATTCTCCCCGGACAGAATTATTGAAGCTGAATAAAGGAAAATTCGTTCTTTATTATCGAAAATTAGAAGCGATAATCGATAATTAGGCCACATGGAACATAAATACTAATATGAGGTTCTAAAAATATCAACATTTCTCCGAAAAATTAATGCCAAGATTAACTGTATTCTGTAATCATATAAATTCTAAACGAAATAATGGTGTTTAAAAGATAGAACTGAATATTAAAAGAACTAATTAATACTTGCCGTGTTAATTACACATTAAATTGAAATAAAAAAATTAAATATCATTATTTGGTAATGAATCCAACTCTATTAATTATCAGAAAATATTTACGAGAGTTCGTAGAAAATTTCGGGAAAATGTAACTAGGTGACACAACAGAGTTGTGGACCTTTTTGTTTATATTTTGCATACGTTTATATTTGTACGCGAAAACTTCTCATAAAGTATACAGTTATCTCGTGTCACCTGTAAAATAAAAACGATGCGCGAGGCTGGAGCTTTGGACCACAATTTTGTGTTTTGCACCAACAAGCGTGACCCACAGAAAGTTATAATTGAATTAGAATGTCCGTGGTGGAAGCCGCTAGATTCAGTCAAGCGGGGCTTGCCATGCTTAACCCTTGAAAGTTTATCGCGATGTTGAGAAGCCAGTGTAAGTGAATTATAGCCTTAGGAAGTTAAAAAGCGATCTGTTTTTCTTAAGAAATCAAGGTCTGAAAGATTTATCTTCCAAATTTGTACTTGTTAGATTAAATTAGATTACAAACTTCTATCCACTTACAGCAATTGTATATCTGACAACTATAATACGTAGGTGGTAAACAAGATTCGTATATATATTTGATATATAACTTCCTTTTCTTGAGTGACATCAAATCGAAATTTAAGCAGCACGCAAAATATGTGGAAGTATTTAAAATAATATGAGACGTCTCTTTGGCAATGATCATAAATTTCTGAAATTTACTTCCATGGTGTCATGGTGTCATGATGGTATAACGTGAGTGGATGGAAGAACTATCTATTAGCTTGAACCGATCATATATTGAATACACATTTGATAAATGATTTGTAGGTACTTTTTGAAACTGAGTGTATGGAATAGGATCGTCGCAGAGCAGCTGCAGATAGACTGTTTGGAGCCGCAACTGCCGCAGAATCCGCTTCTGCTCTTTTCCAACTCAGTGCTTTTGCTTTTGCACGTATGAATTTCCATGTGTTGCACGTGACGTCATTCGTCAAAAAAAAAAATTATACATGACCAAAAGAGAAAGAGGAAATTGTGAAACAATGTATTCAAATGACTTCCATGGAAATGAAATTGCGAGTATAGGAATTGGAAAAAGCGGAAATTGGCAACCACAATATTATTTCCTGCCGTTTTCATGATCGCATCTGTTTTTTTATCAAGATATTGAAAAGTGAATTTATATAAAAAGTTATTCTAGCCTCAACTCAACTTTTTCATTTAACTTTTTTGGTGAAATGGGAAAATATAAAATTCCTTACAATATTGGATATTTTATCATAAAAATATATAATTTGTTCTCAGCTGCAATAAATAGGTATTATATAGTCTTTGTTTTGCAAGGACGAAAGAGGGCGATTTAATAATATCACTTTAACTGCTTTATGCATTTAAAAAACCGCGAAAGTCCTAATTACACGTGTTGAGTTTCCTGAAAATTTATACCACAGAGGTGATCTATTCTCCTGAGGCCACCATACGTGTGTGAATTATAGTCGTAGGAATATATACAGTCGTATAAATTACAGATATACAGGACCGGAAACGCGGGAACCTAACACTTGGATGCTATTGGATATCTGTCATGTCGCTCATATTATATTCGCAGTTCCTAAGAACTATCTTTTGAAATTACGGGATATTAGGCTAAATACTAACTGAGATACTTAATCTTGAATTTAACACTCAAAATGACAAATATTTCTATAAATTGCGAACATCAAGGGGTATTAGAAAGTTTTCAAGAGCACTAACAACGTAATTTATCGTCTTGTAAATGAGAAATTTATAGAAAATAGAAGCAACTGTCAACAGGATATCCTCGTATAAATAGCGAAACAGAATTAGGCGAAAATTAATTTTACATGTTACATTTAGTATAAAATGGAACTTCCAGTAAAAACTTTTTCTTTGGAAAAATTATAATATTATTATTATATTTAATTTTTCTTTGGAAATTACTTTTATTGGTGGAAAGTCCGAGGTAAAGAAATAAGCTCGAAGTAAGAAGTAAATAGACATCATTCTTGCATTATGCTGCCAACGAAAGTATTATATACTAACCGCGATTTCCACATTTTGTGTTCCGGAAATGACTTTACCTTCCTGGGTTAGTGGAAAAGCGAGGGTTTTCTGGAAAAGAGAAAAAGAAAAGGAGGAGGTTAGTAATAATGTCGATATGTTAGAAGGGAGAGTGTGGCCAATTTACTGCAGCTGGGCTAGTCAATCCAAGATGAATGATAACGGAAAAAAGTATCAAATATGTTGTCAAGGATGAAGGAGCAAAAATTTCTTTCATAATAATATATTATCATATAATCGATTTTTATCCAACCTATAAAAGTCCTAGTTTTTTCAATTTGTCCTTTATTTTACTAATAATACTGATATATAATTTTACAAATATTATACTGAGTATAATATTTCTGTAAACAATTTTGAAAATCTTATAATTTTTACATATTTTTTCTTTACGAATTTTCAATTGTTCTTTCAAAATCAGAGAAAATATGAAGCTCTGGAAATGAATGGAGCTTCGCAGCAGGGTATTTTTCAGAGTAGTTCTGTCTCGTCTGTCAATATTGACTGATTGATGTTTGTTTTCAACAGGAAGTTGAAATTGAAATTAAACTTATTCAACGTAGAATTTGGGTTTATATAGAGTTTGTAAATACCTTAATTAATGAATTACAGAATGTAATTTCTATCTATATATATTATGTAGGTTTGTGAGGATAGTGAGAAAATTCAGAGCCATTTTTCGACTAACCAGACTACGAGACTTTGCATATTCGAAAGTAGTTTGGAAGTGTTCGTAATCAATGAAGAAGTTTACGATCACGAGTTGATCCGCAGTGGAAGCTGGCAGAATTGAGAGTAGCCACATCCCTTGGGGAATAGTCTTGCAATCAAGTCACCCTTCCCATAGATTTCTTCGTCCTTCGTCTTTTATCCCGCCAACAACTACAAGTTGAATGTTTGTATAGAAACTTGTAGAATGTGGAGTGTGATACAGCTAGTAGCATACAACATACAACATGAATAAACTCTCCCCGTACATATTGAGGCTAGTGGTTTCGAACACAACAAGGACTTAAAGGAACTTTCGTTCCATTGCACCCAAGAGAAAATGCAGCTATAGTAAAGAGTAAACATCTAAACGTATTTCACCCTTACTGGCTATTCTTTCGACTCTGACTATTGTTCTGCCTCTTCGTCTTGATAAAGGGATAAAAGGATAAGGGAAACGAGATTTCTTCTGGTTTTTGCGAACCAGAAAATATTTTTTATTTTCTTTACTTGAGTTTTTCTTCTCCAGAGTAAAATATTTTAATACGAGGGGTTCACAACTCGTGAAATCAGGTGTACACTTGCACTGAAATCTTCTGAATTCTCCTGAAATATCTGAATTCACGTGAATTCACTTGAATCCACTTTAATTCATCATCAAATTGATGGTGAATTTTTTCTGAAATCACTTGAAGTCACGTGAATTCATTTGAATTTTCTTAAAATTTCCTGAAGTCAGTGAAATCTTTGGAAGTCACGTGAATTTTCTTGAAATCTCCTGAAGTCAGTGAAATCTTTTGAAGTTACGCAAATTTTCTTGAAATCTCCTGAAGTCACTTGAATTCACTTTAATTCTCCATCAAATTGATGGTGAATTTTTTCTGAAATCACTTGAAGTCATGTGAATTCATTTGAATTTTCTTGAAATTTCCTGAAGTCAGTGAAATCTTTTGAAGTCAAGCGAATTTTCTTGAAGTCTCCTGAAGTCACTTGAATTCACTTTAATTCTCCATCAAATTGATGGTGAATTTTTTCTGAAATCACTTGAAGTCATGTGAATTCACTTGAAGTCACGTTGAATTCACTTGAAATCACGTGAATTCATTTGAATTTTCTTGAAATTTCCTGAAGTCAGTGAAATCTTTGGAAGTCACGTGAATTTTCTTGAAATCTCCTGAAGTCAGTGAAATCTTTTGAAGTTACGCGAATTTTCTTGAAATCTCCTGAAGTCACTTGAATTCACTTTAATTCTCCATCAAATTGATGGTGAATTTTTTCTGAAATCACTTGAAGTCATGTGAATTCATTTGAATTTTCTTGAAATTTCCTGAAGTCAGTGAAATCTTTTGAAGTCAAGCGAATTTTCTTGAAGTCTCCTGAAGTCATTTGAATTCACTTGAATTCACTTGAATTCTCCATCAAATTGATGGTGAATTTTTTCTGAAATCACTTGAAGTCATGTGAATTCACTTGAAATCACGTGAATTCATTTGAATTTTCTTGAAATTTCCTGAAGTCAGTGAAATCTTTGGAAGTCACGTGAATTTTCTTGAAATCTCCTGAAGTCAGTGAAATCTTTTGAAGTTACGCGAATTTTCTTGAAATCTCCTGAAGTCACTTGAATTCACTTTAATTCTCCATCAAATTGATGGTGAATTTTTTCTGAAATCACTTGAAGTCATGTGAATTCACTTGAAGTCACGTTGAATTCATTTGAAATCACGTGAATTCATTTGAATTTTCTTGAAATCTCCTGAAATCAGTGAAATCTTCTGAAGTCATTGAAATATCCTGAAATATCTTGAAGTCAGAAGAAGGTGTACACCTGTTTGGTCGAGTTGTCAACCCCTCGTTTTAATATTTTAATATTTTTGTTAGTTCTATACACGACATGCATGATTGATGGAATTCCATCATTTGGCATATTATATTATGTAGTACCATCTAATTTCAGGAAATTCTTGATTATAATTAGGAATTGCAAGATAGTTTTTTTTTAAGTAAAGTTCCGGTATGCAAACGAGGTAAAAGGTAAAGCTGGGAAACTGTAGGCCGCGATAACTGTGAGTTCGTCCTCCTAACTTCTCAACTACTCCTTTTAGCTTTTGTTCTCACTAACCAGAAATCCCATTGTCTGGGTGTAATTCTACTTTAGCCATTTTAGCTCGCATTTCGTGATAAAATTGCCAAATTGTAGCATCATATGTTCCTCTTGTAACAATAGCCAACTCGGAAATTTTTTTATTTAAGTCTGATTCACATCTCTTTCTTTATGAATTTTTGTTTCAAGGTATTTTCCATTGTTAGGAAAAATATCAAAATATTCAGATAAAACAGACCGAGGCTAGACGTACAGAAAAAGTTGAAAAATTAGTGTTCCAAGATCTCGGAATCTCTGCAAAGACGTTTTTCAGTTATAATTACTTTAAATTTCATATTTACATTTTTGGAAACTAATTACCGCAAAAACTTGAGAAGGATTCATTAAGGACAAGCTCTTTAAGCACTGTCGCAAACCAGACAACCGTGGCGCATAAAAGGAGTTCTTCGACCGGAAATGCCCTAGTTTCAGTAACTATTTTTGTCCTAAAAACCCAAATCGTCTTTGTTATCCTCGATATTTATAGATAGATCGAAGAGAAAGCTACAATATTTACGAGGATTAAAAACTTTTCCACTATTGCATTTTTGTGCAACTCGGTGCAAGGAATAAGTCGTGTCATTGTTTTCCATGGCTCTTTCTCTATCTTTTTTAAAATTGATATTAACTTTAAAACGTACCTCTTTATAAAAGAAATAAACGATGCAATTATTTCTTATTATCATTGCACTTTATCAGAAGTAGTAATATTAATATGAGCTAGAGAAGACGTTTTTCATCAAACGACACATCTTATTGAAAACGTTTATTATTTCTCTAAGTGGAGCGTAATAAGAAATTTATTCTGTCGCAGGAATATAATGTAGAGTTGATTTCTGGAGATAATACAAGGTTTTTTTTTTAACACAAGAGAGAAATTGGAAGCCATTATATTTTATATAATATGTGCTTATGATATAAAACTTGGAGGATTGCATATCATAATATTAATAGAGTTTTCTAGAGGGAAATTTTGAATGTTTCCAAATAATCCCGAGGATCCGATATCCTACCTTCTTCTTATCTTGGTCTATTGCGGCGGCGCGTGATGTTTCTCAAGGGGCGGAACCCAATGACTAAAGTCTAGACTCATCTCATTTTGGCAAATGTTTATCTCTTCCCTTTCCAATCATCAAAACAGTCTCTATTGACTCTATTCTATGAAAACTAAGATAAAATCTATTTTTGTTACGAAATAGTGTCGTATATTTAAAATTGGTTGTATCATCTCTTTAAGCAATTATTAAAACAGCTTTTATATAAAAAAAAAATCACAGAAAAAACAAGGACTGAAAGTGTTTACAGCTTAAATCAGTTTTTAGGCTGAATTTCAGTCTTAAGTCAGTTTTTAGATGATTGAAAAGTTCTGAACGTTCAAATTGATTTATTTACATTGAAAATAATAAAGAATTAAATGAACTTGTAATCCTGATTGTTAGTTTTAGTTGGCACAATATTTCTGGATAAAATATAATTTGAAAAAAATATTTCGTTCATTTGAACGTTCGAAACTATTCACATGTGTTTTTAGTCTTCTTTTAAGACTAAGAAGTCTTGTTTTTAGATTTCTTAGTCTTAAAACAAGACTGAAAACTGACTTAAGACTGAAATTTAGCCTAAAAACTGATTTCAGCTGTAAAAACTTTCAGTCCTTGTTTTTTCTGTGTTCAACATAAGTCCATTCTTATCGTAATTTCTTCCTGACAATAAATCACCGATAAAATGAGTACACCGTCCGAGAAATGAAAAAAAAAGTGACCGGAAAGAGATGCAAGCGAGTTGAATTTTTGTTTCTCATATTGCCGGACGTATATGATGAAGTACCAGTTGACTAAAGTTTATGAAGGAGGGGATCGGGAAACTAGAGTCATGTAAAATTAGGTCGTAGTCCTGGAAATGTCGTCCTGGTTCCTGTTGACCTTTAGAAAAATATCTTTGCTTTTAACATCCATGAACTAGCTGCACAAGTGCCTTCTTGTGCTTAAGCGGTGAAGGTTCGTCCAAAGTGCTCTTGAAGTTGCTCTGAAAAATAGCTAACTTGATTTTGTTCTTTGCAGAATTTACCGACTAGTTTATCTCAAAAATCTGTTTTGGAATTATGGAAATCAGATAATTTTTCATTGTACGTTTTTTCACTTATTTCAACCATAATTGCTCATATGAGCCATTCTTTAGAAAAACTTTTACTCTTCTTAAAAACAAACAGGTTCGTTCAAAATTGAAGTAATTTATTCTTACAATGACGCAAATTCTAAAAGCTTTTAATTTATAATTTGTTAAGTTATGCTTCGTGCTTGTTTCTAGATTAAAAGCTTGTTTCTAGTATAAAAAAAACAATTATAGTCTTGACAAATATCAAACATTTCGGATTAATCAAATGCAAGTGACTTATTTCTCGAATAAATCTCAACGAATGAGATTTGTTTTTCCGACAACGAAAGATGAAATTTGTGATGGAAAATCCCGAGAGAGATAGAGGTACATACTAAAGGCAGGAAATAGGAGTCTGTCTGTATAGAAAAGGAAGCAATCGGTCGGTGGTTGCAAAAACGATTTGATAAACGACCTCAAGCAAAAGAGGATAATAGATGAAAGTTGATTATTCCGCCGAAGTCACAGCATGAAATTCAGGATTCGATTGAACACAGTGAAATTTAATTTTTCAAGTTCCCAGTAAAGAATGGCTTTGTTCAAAAAGAAAGAAAAATCGATAAATAGTTCTATAAATATTAGATCCTGATTGCATTAGTTTTAGCTATTTTATAAATGATTAATTGAGAAATAAGAATAATTTTATCTTGGAAAAATAAATCTGAACTTCAGTATCTCAAGAAAAAATAATAGCAAGAGGTCATAACCCTTTTAGGCTCAACATCTTTTCTAAGAATGTCAATATTTATGAAATTCGAGACGTATAAACTTGTCAAAGTGAAATAGAGTTTAATTTTTTTATTCTTTACGTGACTTGGTTGCAATGCAGAAGCTTATGGAACATACCCTTCTCTGCCACTGTGTACCAAATAGCACGCCTCTAGACAGTGAGGAAAAATACAATTTTATGATCACTACTTAATTGACAGACAATCTCCAGCATCTGTCTTTTTTTTGTGTGACGTATATTATAAGGTTCAATGACTGGAAAAAGTTTGCCTCAAGGGGACTTGTCGTTGATCTTTTAATTGGCTTGTAACCGGTTTGATGAAGAAGTGATTCTGTGAGAATAAAATTATAACAATCTTCCTCGCTCTATAGAGACATCAAGGACTAAAAATAGTCAATTAAAAATTCTGAAGAATCCGAATGTATGAATTAAATAATAATTGAAAGGCACTTTCAATTCATAGCGAAAAAATTCGGCATTGAAAACTAACTATATACTCTAACGATGGGTTTATTTAATAACATATAAATAACATATAAATATTAATTAATATAATTAGAAGAACGATAAAATATGATTTGCAGTATGAATATCAGGGGAGTTTAAAAAAAAAAGTTTGAAAAAAATTCCTTTTAAACTCGAAAGTATCTTAATTAGATTTTTAAAGTTGATATAATTGGATGTAGTTGATGAAAAGACATCAAGTCGACCTTCAACTTATTCGACGAGTTTTATCAGAATAAAAGTATGAAAAGCTAGAATCAGAATGAAAGAAAGAGAAAAAGGAAGGATCAGAGATAGAGATAAGAGGGAAAGACTTTCCGTTTAAGGAAAGAAAAAGTGCCTCGAGCAACTAATTACGATTCGCAATAAACTGGTAAAAATGTTGATAAACTTCAAAACTGATGCGAAACCGATCTAAATACTTATTTGAGGTTTTTTTTTTCAGGGTGGAAATTAAAAAAGTGATAGTGAAAACAGAGGAATAATTTAAAAAAATATTTTTTTAATACTCAATAAATAAAGCAAGAAAATAACTGTCATTCAACTAAAACGTTAACCAACCAAAAAGTTGCATAAAACTTAAAGATTTTATCTCCTCTCAACGAAGCACGTAGGACGGTTCCAAACTCTGAACACGTTTAGCCCTATCTTTGCTGTAAACTTCCAGACTTTGTCCTTGATCCAGAGATATCTTTTTTATCAGTGTCCTGTCTCGACATCTGGATTGCCTCATAGTTACACTTTTTTTTTATAAAAAACTTCGTATCTTTAAAGATCTTATGGGGAAACGTTGAAGTAGTAATAACGTTTTTATGATGAGTATATTATCACGTCATAAGAGTTGGATGACTATTTTTTTATTTTTTATTAACCCTGATGTGAATTTTTTATAACGTAGTAAATTTTCCTTGTGGAACTAATACTTTCAACCTCATAATTACAGAAGAAAGATTTCATTAAAGTTTCTAGTAAATTTATTTAAAAAATTACACAGAATTAAAAAATTAAATAGAATTGACTTTTTGTTTTTAAATATATAAACTGAAGTATAAAATTTTTATATAAATGAAAAGCAATTGAATCAAATTTCGTTTTATTTAAATACGTAGTTTCTAACTTTTTATTATGAAATATGTGGCAAGGAGAGGAAACTACTATAAAAAAATCTCTATCATAAATTGTGTTTAAAAAATAAAGATAATTCAGATCAGATTTGCTATCTGAAAAAACATTAGGGCGAATTGGTCAAAGTGGGGTCACACAGTACAGGAAAATACACTTCTTCTTTGAAAATAATATCTAAGGCCTCTTACTATGGCAGATTTACGTCGACTTTGATAATATAAATGCGGATGACTGAAGAAATATATACATTATAAGTTGGGGCTAAGATCCTATAATAGGTACTTTTTAAAAATTATACAAATGTCTATTGTCTATTAGTAAATACTAAACAGTATGATAATTTAGATATTCAAGCATTTCTCTGGGACTAAAAAATTAATAGATATTTTTAAAATACATTTTTTTACTAAAACTAAAAATGTAATCTGCTTACAATGGTAAAGTCTGACTAAAATTATTTCCTTCTCCTGAAAATGCAACTTCCGCTTAAGTAGATTAGAAAGCTCTCGGCCCGACATTTTCATCCTGCGACTCAAATTATTCTTATCTGGAAGATTACTCTGATCTATCTTCTTGACCTGGATATTTTTTTAATTTGATATTACCCCCCGATTAGAACC
>UCOK01014786.1:0-12611 GCA_900474325.1 Synergus umbraculus | reverse complement strand
ATATATATATATATGTGTATATATAAATAAATTATATATAAATATAAATAAATGTATATTAATATTCTGCATCTGAAAAAGCATAAAATCAAAATTGTCGCATAAACTAAGAATCGTGCGATTCATTAAATTCGACAGTTTTTCCCAAACCAAAATTTCTCTCTAAATACGGTTGGAGAGATAGATCTCGGTTCGAGATAACGAAGTGCGAAGACCGCCTGCAGAGTTTTCCGAAGACAGAAATCGTGCACCTTCGACAATCTTCGAGTCGGTCTCTTACTCTTAGTCACACGGACATAGAGGTTTAGTTGTGCGCGTCGGTCGGCGTTTCAAATATGCGATCACTGGCTCGGCTCTGTTTAACAATATTTTTCATGATTAACACGAAAACTACACATCCTATTGAAAAATGGCCAAACGAGAACTTGTAGATATTTTTAAGGCCAATAATTATGTTTCTTATCATTTTCTCTGTATCTCGCGCTATTTGGCTCAAAATTTGAATTTTCGATTTTTTAAGGATATTCAAAAAGTTATTATGTCTATCCTATAGAGTGTTCAAAAAGAAACATTTTTCATCTTTAGACTTTTTTTATATCGTGCGTTGTTTGGCTTCTAATTCAAGTTTTATTTCATTTTTTTAGATTATCAAAATATTATGTCTTTCAATTTTTTTTTTATCCAAAAAAGTCATTAAGAAAAATGGTTCGTCTTTTTGAGTACTACGAGCATCTGTCATTAGAATTTTTAAACTAAAAAGAAAGTTGTTTCAAAAATTTCAAAATGCTCCAACTTTTTGAATTTTCATCCAAAATGGCTGACCAACGAACTTGACCTTTATTTTAGGACACTAAAAGAGTATACCAAAGGACAATCCAATCGGTCAATTCTTTCGAAAGTTATCGTGCTAACAAACTAAAATCTACAGACAGACAGACAGACAGACATACACATTCTTAAAAACATGTTTTTCGGGTTCAGGGGGTCCCAAAACGTGGACATTTGATGAAAACTGGGGGGGTCAAATTTTACACAAATTTAATACATTCTCTCTGATGAGAATGTAATAAAAATTTAAAAAAAATAAATTTTTGAATTCCTAGTGCTCTATCAACCGATGAACACCCGAAAACACATTCCCTAAAAATTTCATTAAGAAATTAGAGTTAAAGTGACACATAAAAGGTGGGAAGAGTGCGGGTAAACGAGCTACTCATTTACTCACGCGTTGCCCATCACTGTTATATAGTATATTATAATAACACATCATACCTTACTCAATAATCTTCGTTTATAAATATTGTGTTTATTTAATGCTTGCATTACTTTGCTAAGTGCAGAAAAATTAGAGACAGTTGGTCCTGCTTTATCCCGACTTTCTGTCATTTTTTTCACGAGTCCTTTATACTTCAGATTCACATTATATCTGGAATAATTTTAAAACATATTAATATTTACCGAAAAGCGCAAACATTTATTTTAAATTTTTGACTTTCATTCTAAACATTCTATAACACAATAGACCAAAAAATGGCAAAATGTTTTTTTTTTTATATAATGGAAAAAATAAAAATACTTTCTTTCGTATAGTATTAGGATGAAGTTTTCGACGTCTAGTCTGACGAAACTTTTTTTTTTCTTTTCTTATTGCTTCCTCATAGAAGAAGGTTTGTAGTCGTTACATTTTCCAATATTTTTAAATTGGTTTAACTAAACTTTCCTCACTTGATAAATGTCTAATACAACGTTCTAATCAATTGTTCGGATGAATGTATGCATGTATGTTTGTATGCATATATGATTTATGAATGTGCGTATGTATAGTGAATCGATTTCCCTATTTTTTTCGCCACCTTATCAAAATTCAGAGCTTATGTAAAGGGAAGAAAGATTCTTTGTGTCGAGACAACTTGATTGACCTCTAAGATAATAACTATTTACTTTACAAGGCGCGAAAGGAGGCAATTGTCGGACGAGTCAATAATTGCCTGTTTCACGACGTGTGAAGTACAAATCTTTTCATGACAAGTGTAAAGAATTCAATTTTCGAAACAATAGTGCCAATTTGCACTAGTGTAGTAGTTCCGCCAGGATGGTGGAATAAGCTGGCTAGGACCCCATAAGCTTGTTCGGGAAATCTTTATTACAATGTACAGTCTTCGTCATGTATGCCTTAACATTTGTCACTAAATTTTTTAATGCATTTCAATGTAAAATCCTAGTGACAAATGTTAAGGCGTATATGACGAAGACTGCACATTCATTTTTGTTTTTCTTGATAATAATTTATTATTATATTAAATATATTAGAGAGAGGGGAGAGAGAGGGTGGTAGAATAGGATAGGATACAATAGAATACAATAGATTAGGATACAATAGGATAGGATAGGATACGATAGGATAAAATACGACAGGATATGATAGAATACAATAGGGTAAGGTAGGATAGGATGTTCTAGAATACGATAGGATGTGATTAGATACGATACGATAGGATACAATAGGATAGAATACAATAGGCTACAATTGGATAAAATTCATTAGGGTACGATAGGATACAATAGAATACGATAGAATAGAATACAATAGAATAGGACACAATAGGATAAGAGAGAGAACCTCCGGTTTATTTATTTAGGTATTTTTACTTTCTGTCCTATTTTACTTTCTGTACTACTTTTGTAGTACTTATGTTCCTGTAGTGTAAATGGCTCCCTTCGAGACGCTTAAGGGCATGTAATACTTTACCATAAGAGCAATTTAGTTTACCCAATTATACATTCATAATAATAAATATTTTTAGCTAATAAGTGTCAACAAACCTTCGTGTACATGAGAGGAAGGTTTATTGACTCTTATTCGCTAAAAATATTTATTATTATGAATGTATAATTGGGTAAACTAAATTGCTCTTATGGTAAAGTATGAGCAAGTTTTTAAACCCGGTTTTTTTTCTACAATTTTTAAATTTTCAAAAAAATGATAGTCAACATCCGGCAAGAATGTGAACACGGACGGATGTTGACTAAAATTTTTTTTAAAATGTAAAACTTGTAGAAAAAAAATGGGTTTAAAAACTTGCTCATATGGTAATTAACATATGCCCTTAACATACACCGGAAATCGATGTTTCGGTACACATGTCATGAAAATGCATTTAATTGAATACAGTCGCATCTCTTTACTTTGCCGCGCTCTGGACCGTAGGGGAGTAATTTTCCTGGAAATGATGTTCCCTCACTCTCGATCCTGATCGGTGCTCGATGCGTTTTGTTTTGCTCTCCCTTTACCTTGCCGCAACCAACAATAGCACTTATAACCGCTTATAACTAGCTTAGCTTAACTCAAATATTGCAGATATGACTATTTTTAATTACGAGAACAGACAAACCGTTCACGCAAAGTACAAGAAGTATATTTTTACAAAAAAAAAAAGGTTTTTGAAAAATTTATTTTTAACTCGATAGATGTACGTACTTTATTAATTTTTCATAATTGTATTTTAAATTCAAAATCATATTGAGTAGAGTAAAAATTTAGAATCATTCAATAAAGTCTTCACATACGATTTTAGTAGAATAATGTAGAATGAAAGATGTTATAAGATTTCAATATTCTTTTATAAGACTCGCGATGGCTCGGCGTCCGAGCCATCGCGATCGTGGTGGGGGAAGAGCTCGATCGAGAATTAAGTGGAAGGGCAAGGTAAAGAGAGGCGACTGTATTAAGGAAGTTATTTTTATTGTAATTTTGAAAAAGTCGAAAAAGAAGAACATGTCCTTCCAAAAAAAGACGTCTGGTCACCCTATCCAATAGCCAAAATTCAAAGCTAATGTAAGAAAGTAAAAAGATTTTTGCGTCTTAAAAAATCAAATAATCTAATATTACTACATTTTATTGAAAAATATTAATTATGACATTAAAAGATTCCTTCCTTCAAGAAAAAATAATTAAACATATTTTTTTAATATTTCAAGAAGTCGTTAATGCTTCTATAAGAGAGCAAAGTGAACAACAAATAAGCACACAAAATATAAAAATATAGTTAAATAAAACAACCGGGATCGAATTCATAGCTATTTTTGTTACATTTATTGGATTAAGATCAAAAAGAATTTCCAAAACTTTTTTATTTTTATTTGTTTACTAACAGAAAGTTACCCGACGTTTCTCGGTATTTTAAGATATTTCAAATGTCTTCAACCCTGCGCCGTCCTTGTAATTTTTACAATCTCTGCTGTCCTTGTGGGTCATTTGTGCACATCCCTCCTCTATCAACATAGTTTGAGATAAAAAAAATAATTTGAAAATTCTAAGTTATTATTATGTTTTAGAAACCCGTCATAATTATTGGAGGTGTCGTTGACCTATCTTTGAAAGAAAAATGCATACCCTAGAGAGAGATAACACTCCTTAGTATTACTTCGTCAGTATGAATGACAAGTCACACCTCTTTCTTCACAATAAAATTGGACCTCGATAAATGGACTGGGTCAAGAAATCATTACAAGCACAGCAGAGGGTCAATGAATTTAATCTGCGTTTGACAGTACCGCATTATTAGAAGTTAATTTTTTTAGTAACAGCAACTTTAACACGTTATTTTTTTACGTAGTGATCACGATAAAGTGTTACAACTTTTTGGTTATGATACTGCACGCAGGTTACTGAATGTTACTTTATAAAAATTTTAAATACGTTTATAGCATTGCATATTAAATATTTAAATATTTAAAATCAACAAAACCAATGAGATGCATCTCAAGAAATCAGGAGAATCTAAGAATTTGCAAGAGATTTTCAGACGATTTAACTTATTTAAAAAAGTATTAAGGAATTGATTCTAATGTGAATAAAATCAAATGAAATCCCTTAAAACCCCTTAAAAGTACTAGAAATTATTTAAAATGTCTTAGATCTTCTGTAAATAATTTTAAATATTTTGAAATATTTCAAAATCCGTTGGAGTTCATTCGTTTATATCAGTTAAAATGTCGTAAAATCTTGTGAAATTACTAAAAAAACCATTTGATAATTCTCTTTGAAATTCATTAAAATCATGTAGGAAATCTTGATATTCTTGAAATTTTTGGTAATCATTTTAAATACTAAAGCTAAAGCCTTAAGGTAATACTTAAGCTAAAGACTTAAGGTACGTTTGTCTGGTCCTAAATATCGACATTAAAAAAAAAAAATTTCAAAAAATTTTTTTTTGTTTTTACAAAAATTTAAGACCAGACAAACATACATTAACATATTTTCTTTAATTTTATAAATTTTCGATTTGATATCTTTATAAATGTAGACGTAGCGTTATGCCCTTAAGCTCAAAATTACATTCTCCGTTATACTCAACGAAAATTATAGAAAAATATTTTTTTTAATTGTAACGCTAATCTTTTTCAAATATAAGACTGTATATAGAGAGAAAAAATATATAATTTCGACACCTTTTATATAAAACGAAAAATTCAAAATCTCACTTCAAAATTCAATATTTTCATTTTACTTAAAAAATATGTGAATTTGATATTTTCTCGCTCTGTGCGCATAAGTTTAGTTAAAAATTGATTAATTCTACAAAAGGAAAAAATTACAATTTTCGTATTTGTTGAGTAAAATGAATAAACCGAATTTTTAGATTACAACTTGGCTCTAATACCCTTAAACAGCCCTCAAGTACTTATAAAAAATATATATCACATTAAAATCTTTAAACTTGCTTAAATTCTTTTGAAAATATTTTAAAAATTACTGAAAGCCATTTAAAATCTCTGAAATCTCCGTAAATTCCATTAAGTTATTTAAAATATTTTGCAATACTTTAAACTTTTTTTAAATACCTTTAAATTCTACGAGAACTCAAAAATCTCAGACAACACCGGGTAAATTTCTGCTTGTCAATAAATAAAAATGTTCAGTTTTGAGAACTTTTGAAATTTGTTTTTTAAACTTTCATTCTACTAATTGTAAAAAAATATTGTCAGACTGGACGTCTGAAAATGAATCATATAGAATAGATAATTATTTTAAAAAATTAAAACTTTAATTATATTAAAATTAGAAGTTCATTCTCGGTTTTTTTAATTAAAAATTCCCCGTAAAGTCGTCAACTTGGTTACATTCCAAAGTTACGAGTAGAGTTCTAGCAAACTACAAATCTAATGATTTGTATTTGTATCATTTCTTAATGATTTACGATTGATCCTAGGATAAAATGTTTTATTCAATATTATTTAACCTTTTAAAAAATCACGAACTCTACTCTTTTCCATACAGTCATATACCTACATATATATATACATGCATGCATACATATATACATTGAAAAAAATATATCTTTGTAATAAAAAAAAAAAAATGAAATTATTATAAACCAAAATTGAAACATAACTTACCTTTTACTCACATCATCAATTATTTTGTGGAAAGAGTATGTTGTTTCTGCTGACATTTTTAACACTTCATCCCTCGCAGCTTCTTCATTTTGAAATTTACCTGGCATTGGAGGCCCACAATTGTGTTCATGTTCTTGGCACTTCTCAGGAACATCGTTAATCATTTTTATTTTTGCTTTGCACTTGCACTTCGCAAAATTTACACATCTTAGATATTTCAACTTATTGTCGTCGGTTTCTGTTGCATAATAGCAATATCCATCGTATTCGTATTTGAAAGTGCCTTCTTGCTTCCCTTTTAGTTTTATTAACTCCATATTTCACACACGCTCGACACTAGATGATGGAGGCAATTTTTCCATAAAAAAAGATGGTCGTTGTTTAACAAATAAAACTCGTGGTGGGGGTAACCTGTTAGGAAGGGTTCGATTACATAACTTCACGTTACTCTCACCACCCTTCAACTTTTTTTTTAAATCCACGGTCTTTTAATTTTGTAGTTTCAAGAAATACAACAAAAAAAACTGAAGGAAGGTAAAGGTACTGGCCCATGTCGGCAGAAAACGTCGGCGTTTCTGCTTTACGCTGACGTTTTCTGACGACATGTGACTGCACTAGGAAGAAGAAACTTTACTTACTTGTCTTTTATATTCTTTTATATTATTTATATTCTGATAACACACTATCTAAATTTTGGAAATGGAGACCGACTATGGATGGGCAGTGACCGTCACCTGACCGAAATTTGAAATTTCACGAAATCGGTCAGGTGACAGAGTGGGTTGCCATCACTTTCGGTCACCGCCCATCCCTAAGACCGACTGAATCGGGAATCCGCATTCTTAAGGTGCAATCCCATGGCAGATGAAAGCAGTGGATGAAAGCAGAAATCAGGAAACTACTAGAATCTTAGCCAATGACATCCTTCTGGTGATCCTAAGAAACTTTATCATTGGCTGAAGTCCTAATGTTTTCCTGACTACACTCGACTTCCCCAATAGTAAAGAAATCCAAACCAGAGTCGTTCCCAATAGTAAAATAATTCCTTTCCTCAAATTTCACATCAATTGCGCATGCGTCACATCAAATACAAATACAACCAATCAGATTCCGAGCGCCACGCATGTGCAGTAGTTATCAAGTGCTGATTGTGAGAGATTCTCTTTACTATTGGGAACGAAATGTCTTTACGATTGGGAACAATTTACTATTGGGAACTTTACTATTGGGGAAGTCGAGTGTACTGCTTTCATCCACTGCTTTCATCTGCCATGGGATTGCACCTTTAATGCCCTGTCCACAATAGAGACTAAGCTCGTGAAAGTTCGACGCGACGTTCTTATGGTGCACTCCCATGTAAGCAGGAAACGTCGGCATAAAGCAAAAACTCATGAGAGTGAAAGAGACAAACAGATCTGTCTATCTCTGTCACTCTCATCAGTTTCTGCTTTACGCAGACGTTTTCTGCCACCATGGGACTGCACCTTTACTTACGTTCGTTTTAACGTCACAAGTAGACGCGTTGAACACTGCTACCAACTGTCCCAGAGTTTTGAACAGTGAAACATGGAGCACGTGAAAACTCTGGGATAGTTGGTAGCAGTGTTCAACGCGTCTACTTTTGACGTCAAAACGAACGTAAGTAAGAACGTCGCGTCGAACGTTCACGAGCCTATTCTCTATTGTGGACAAGGTATAAACAAATCCAATTATTCCAAATTCACTTCCCTAAAGTATGGATGTAAGAATATATGGATGGAGCACAAAGTCCCAACATTTGATGGGGGATATGCCAGCTGAGTTGCGAAGGGGGTATGGAGCGGCCATATTACCGTGGGAA
Source organism: Synergus umbraculus (assembly GCA_900474325.1). Classification (NCBI taxonomy): domain Eukaryota; kingdom Metazoa; phylum Arthropoda; class Insecta; order Hymenoptera; family Cynipidae; genus Synergus; species Synergus umbraculus. Next base: position 4,372 of record UCOK01014786.1, on the reverse strand, counting down.
GTTTCTTCGCTTTCGATTGGCTGATTTGTTGCTTGGCTTATGATAGGTAGATTTTAAAAGTCCGCACTCAATTCTCAGCTAAAGGTCTGTCCACAATAGGATTTTAGAAACCGAAGTAACATCGACATGACATGCAGGGTTGTGCAGTGACGCGTCACTCGAGGTTTTTCTACGTATAATACGTTTTTGACGTAATATACGTCGAAAACAGTAGAAAAGCGTAGAAAATGTAAAAAACTCTTGGAAGTGACGTTTCCAAGATGGCCACCTTACAAAACATAACCTCACTTTCTAAAAAATAGGTTATGTTTTGAATTGACGCATGCGCACTAAATGTTTCCATTTGGACGTAATATACCGTAGAAAACTAAAGACGTAACACGAAGTAATATTAAGGAGTAGTATCTCTAGGAGTGGGGGTAGGACAGATCCACCTCCAAGAATTATGACGGGTTTATATCAAATAATGAACATTTGCAGGGCTCTTGTCATGCGCGTTGGCGATATAGACTAGCAGACGACTGTCAAACATAACCAAAAAAATTCAAAATAATATAAAACATAACCTAAAATAATATCAAATGTCAAAAATCAAACATAACCTCAATATATATAGCATAGAGGGGAATATCACGTGACAAGAAAACATTAACGCGCATGACAAGAGTCTTGCAAATGTTCATTATATTCTGTAAACCAGTCACAATTTTTGGAGGTCTTGTTATCCCACCTCTGCCGGCCAAATGCATGGGAGATAACACTCCTTACTATTACTTCGTGATATGTAATAATATACGCGTAGAAAACCACGTATAAGGGTGGCGTCCCATGAATCCGGAATGCGTTGCGTTTTTGCGCAATAACATGAGAGTGAGAGAGATGCACTATTACTACTATCTCTCTCTTACACATCGAATAGGCACGCCTATAAAGTAAAAGTCATATATGCCTTCTCTCGTAAACATGCCTACCCAACCCTGGTTTCCATAAGATTCAAATAGAAGCCAAGGTAGGGTAGACATGTTTACGAGGGAAGGCATATATGACTGAAGGTGCCATCCCATGTCGGCAGAAAACGTCGGCGTAAAGCAGAAATTAATGAGAGGGACAGAGGTAGATAGATCAATGTGTCTCTTTCACTCTCATGAGTTTCTGCTTTACGCCGACGTTTTCTGCCGACATGGGACTGCATCTTATGTCAGAAGTGTGTGGAAAAATGTGTTAAGGTAGTGAGCATTTTCCCACACACTTCTGATACACTTATCTAGTCTACACTTAAGCACACTTTATCGAATTCCGATCCGTCAACAGTGCCATATCGGCGGAAAACGTCGGCGTAAAGCAGAAACTCATGAGGGTGGCGTCCCATGATTGCGTTTTGCGTTGCATCATAATGAGAGAGAAAAAGACAAAAGTATACTTCTGTCTCTTTCTCTCTCATTATGACGCAAAGCAAAACGCAATCATGGGACGCCACCCTAAGGGTGGTGTCCCATGGATCCGGAATGCGTTGCGTTTTTGCGCAAAACCGTGAGAGTGAGAGAGATAGTAGTATTAGTGTGACTCTCTCACTCTCATGGTTTTGCGCAAAAACGCAACGCATTCCGGATCCATGAGATGCCACCCTAATGGTGCAGTCCCAAGTCGGCGGAAAACTTCGGCGTAAAGCAGAAACTCATGAGAGTGAAAGAGACAGGTAGATTTTCTCTCTTTTTCATTCTAATGATTTTCTGGTTTCTACTTTGCGTTTTCTGCTACCATTAGGCCACGAAGTAACATAAGGAGTACGCACTCCGTAAACCGAATGGTTCCGTGTTTTCCAACATTTTGAGAACTTTCTCGAACGCCGATATCTTAGCATCGGAAGCGCCCCTTGCGTGAAAAGCTAGTAAACATGAATATTGTCGTCTGCTATGCATGCACAACTCACACACAAGCAAACTCACAAACACAACCAAATAAAAAAAAGCTTATAAACATACATGAGTACTAGCTTTTCACGCAAGGGGCGCTTCCGATGCTTAGATATCGGCGTTCTAGAATGTTCTTAAAATGTTGGAAAACACGGGGCCAATTTTTCTCAGCGGCACCCATAGAGTGCGTACTCCTTATGTTACTTCGTGCATTAGGCTGTGCAATGTGACGTCACAAGCCACATGGTGGGGGGTAAACTGTCAGAAAGGTTGGGTAGACTAGAGATCCTCTAGGGAGAGTTGGGACATCTGAAAAAGTCGTTGCTGATTGGTCCAAAATTTAGGTCCTACCGGATTACGGAAATCGTCTCAAAAGCGCGTGATTTTTAAATAATAAGGGTTGAATAGTGAATTGAGGTTATGTGGCCTTTAAAATGAGCACCAACGCGCATGCGTTTCTTGACGACTTCCGTAATCTGGTAGGACCTAAATGAATTGGACCAATCAGCAACGAGTTGGAGGGGGCACTGTGTCTTAACTCTCCCTAGAGGATCTCTAGGTAGAACAAATAGATTTTGAATGGAAAGCACGAAGTAGTATAAGGAGACCCGACTCCATCTGCTATTCCGGAAAACTGCTAGCAGTTCAGGGGCGAATCCAGACAAGGGCTTTGGGGGGGGCCACGAAATAATTACTCTTCCCCCTTCACTGTCAAGGGAGGAGGTTAATAATAATTATAAAATTATTTTATTTTATTATAAATAATTTAAATACTTTATTTATTAATTATATAAACATTACTAATAAATGTTTAAATAGGAACTAAGTTTTTGTATTTACAAATCTGGGCTTTTGGGGGGGCCAAGAAGCCATGCCCCCCCCCTGGATCCGCCCATGTAGCAGTTCTTACATTAAAGTCGGGTCTCCTTATACTACTTCGTGATGGAAAGCATTGCAAGTTGAAATAAAAGAATTTTTACAGCGTAAGTAAGTCATACATTTAATAATATGTATATTTTATAAGTACAAAATTCATTTCAGCTTATTTTGAGAACCCATTTGTCCCTTGAAATACTTTTAATTTTTGAATATAAAATAAAATGTCATAAATTTGTAGGTTATTTGACTGTTTGATTTGTGTTGATAACCCCAAAAACGGCCAAATAACCTACAAATTTATGACATTTCATTTTATATTAAAAAATTAAAAATATGTCAAGGGACAAATGGGTTCTCAAAATAAGTGGCAATGAATTTTGTACTTATAAAATATACTTATTATTAAATGTATGACTTACTTACGCTGTACAAATTCTTTTATTTCAACTTGTAATGCTTTCCATTCTCAATCTATTTGTCACGAACACGAAGTAACATAAGGAGTACGCACTCTATGGGTGCCGCTGAGAAAAATTGGCCCCGTGTTTTCCAACATTTTAAGAACATTCTAGAACGCCGATATCTAAGCATCGGAAGCGCCCCTTGCGTGAAAAGCTAGTACTCATGTATGTTTATAAGCTTTTTTTTATTTGGTTGTGTTTGTGAGTTTGCTTGTGTGTGAGTTGTGCATGCATAGCAGACGACAATATTCATGTTTACTAGCTTTTCACGCAAGGGGCGCTTCCGATGCTAAGATATCGGCGTTCGAGAAAGTTCTCAAAATGTTGGAAAACACGGAACCATTCGGTTTACGGAGTGCGTACTCCTTATGTTACTTCGTGGTCACGAACTAGTATAAGGAGGTAGGTATTGATTGGTCCATAGTTTCAGTTGGCCATAATCTCAATTGGCCACAATAGAGTGTTCTTGAGTAGAGTTGAGACAACTTTCCCCCTCCACTGGGATATGGGGTAACCGGAATCGGAAGTTACGTCATAAGTCACTAAAATTTGCACTATATTGTTTTGTTCTATAGACATATTTAAAACTTCCCGCGTCACTCGCGATTATCGATATACGACGCATCTGTATTTGACCAATCATCGCGCGTATTTTAGAACTTCCGATTCCGGTTACCCCACAATTTTGCACCAATAAAAATCGGAGTAAAGTTGTCTCAACTCTACTTTAGGATCTCTACCTCACTCGAGGTTTTCGACGTATGTTACCTAAATGAGGTAACATACCGTAACAAACTGTAGAAAACCTGTAACATACCTATCCAAAATGACGGACCAATACTCGAGATATAACCGTAGAGGGAAGATAGGTATAGAGGCGACAATGCCCACCAAACTTAAAACTTAGACGCGGGGAACGAGACGTCAGGGAATGGGTTTAGTTGTGCTACCCACAGCGGGATGGCGCTATTCCATTTTGCCGGCATTTCACGGATATAGATTATGTGCTTGGCTGTGTTAGTAGTAAATGGTAAAAGTGTGCATTGTGTATCTGCAGTGGGACTCCGATGCCGTGAAAGTTTTCGAATTCGAACGGTCCTCTCTTTCTATCCTGAGGTG
>UCOK01014782.1:0-29532 GCA_900474325.1 Synergus umbraculus | reverse complement strand
GCCTTAAATTGTTTATAAAATGGAAAATATTTATCGGAGAAAAAAAATCTTCGATTAATTACTAAAAAATCTAGTTAAAAAGGTTGTGTTAAAATTTGAGACTGATCGGTTCAGCCGTTTTCGAGAAATCTTGATCACCGATTTTGAAAACATAGTTTTGAGAAAAACGCGTTTAAAGTTTCAAAAGCGTTTTACATGTGGTAAATTTTGTTTTTTTTCAACTTACATGGAGTCATCTATTCCAGGGCCATATAATAATCCGTTCGCATCGTTGGCAGCTTCTAATAATTCGATAGAATTATTATTATTATTATTATATTATTAATAATTATTATGCCTCAGGTAGACAGCTGGCGTGCCGGTCCCCGACTGTGAACCGCCCCTCTCTAACGCGCCTTCATAAATGTTTCTATAACTTCGAAAATATTCGTCTGATTGACATAAAATTTTAAGTGTGTATGCTCAAATATATGTATATTCAGAAAATACAAAAAACAAAAAAACGATTTTTTGAAAAATACAAGTGTATGTAACCCCTTAAAAGATATTGTGGATTTTTTTTATTTTTATTTTTTTTTCTAAGGTTTTTCGTGAAATTTTAAGGGATTTCAAAAGGTTTAAAGGATTTTTAAGGGGTTTTAAGGAATTTTTAATGATGTCCTGGAATTTTAAGGATTTATAGTAATTTTAAGTGATTTCAAGCGATTTTTCTTATCTTTAAAAGGTCCAGTAAAATTGTAAAGGATTTCATGGATTTCGATGAGATTTCTAATACATTTAACGGATTTTAAAGGATGTAAAGGGATTTTAAATGTTACCGTAAAATTTTAAGAATTTTCTGCGATTTTAAGAGATTTAAGAATTTTTCACAGAACTTTATGGAGGGATTTCAAAATATTTTTACAATTTTTAGAAGATTTAGTAGAATTTAAAAGGATTTCAAAAGCTGTACATTTTTTTAAGAGTTTTCAAGAAATTTTTCAATCTTTAAAAGATATAGCGGAATTTTTATTTAATTAATAGAATTTTATGAGATTTATAATAATTTTAAAGGATTTAAAGAGATTTCTCTGATTTTTAAAAGAGTTTGAGAATTTTTAAGAATTTCAAGAGGTTTCTAGGAATTCTTTTTGGAGATTTTTCTGAATTTTAACAGAAATTTCAAAATATTAATGATTTTGACTTTTGTGGAATTTTAAGCGATTTTAAGAGATTTCTAGAAATGGTAAGAGATTTTAACGAATTTTAAGGGTTTTCTAAGGATTTTTTGTAATTTTAAGTGATTTGAAAAGGTATATGGGTTTTTAAGGGATTTTAAATCTTTTTGTGAAAATTCGAGGAATTTTAAGAGATTCCAAAAGGTTTCAGAGAATTTTAAGAGATTTTAAGGAATTTTAAATGTTTTGAAATAAAATTTCCAGAAATTTTAAAAAGAATAAAAAATATTTTACGGAATTGTTCAGAATTGTGTAAAATTTTATGAGATTTCTAATAATTTTAAGGGATTTTCCGATTTTTAAAACATTTTCTAGAATTTTAAGAATTTCATGGAATGTAATAAGATTTTTAATAATTTTAATGAAATTTAAAGTACGTAAAGGGACTTCCAATGCCAGAATTAAAAAAATTTCATGAGGTTTCTCGGAATTTTAGGAGATTTCAAGAGATTTTTTTTAGTTTTAAAATATTTTACGGGATTTAAAGGATTTTAAAGTTTGTTTAGGTAATTTTATTGAGAGATTTCAACAAAATTTCTATACATAGATGATTTTCAAATGATTTCCTAGAATTTAAAAGGATTTCGAAGGTTGTAAAATTTAAAGAATTTTATGGGATTTTTAAAAGATTTTATGAAATTTCTAATCCTTTTAATGTATTGTAAAGGATATAAAAGGATTTTAAATGTTACTGTAAAATTTCAAGAATTTTCTAGAAATATTGAGACATTTTTCCGTTTTTTTTTAGGAAGATATTGTGGAATTTTATGAGATTTCTAATAATTTTAAAGAATTTCATGTGATTTTTCTGATTTTTAAAAAATTTTGTAGAATTTTTTAAGATGTATGGAAATTGAATAGAAAAGAAAAAAATTTTTCGATAAATTTTAAACAAAATGTTTGAAGATATTTTGAACAAAAGTTTTGAAAATATTTTGGGAATATTTAAATCGGGGAATTTAAAATTTCGATAACTGTCAAGTTTAGGTATTTTCAATTTCGGTATTCTTATTTTCTTTCGGGAATTTTCTATTTTGGAAAGTTTTGTTTTTCGAAAATTTATATTTATATTTATATTTGTAACAAAAAAATTCAGCTATTCGTACGGAAGTTTCTTTTTTTAAATCTTCTAATTTAGACTCATTTAAATATGTCTTTGGATATAAACTAAAAATTTTTAGAAGAAAAATAAAAATCGGTTTACCGATATGAAAATCGGTTAGGAAGTTTAAATTTCACTCACAAGAGAGCTGACTCTTACGGTCTCGTAAAATTACCAACAGTGCATTGATGAATTTCTTGATGAAAGTTAAATGGTAATTTCTATTTTACCGACTATAAAATCGGTATCTTTATAATCTTCAAATCAAAAGGAAATTTTAAATGTCATCTAATTTCCAGAATTTTAAAAGAATCGAGAGATTTTTATGTTTTTTTTTTTTTTTGTAAATATTTTATTGTATTTTTAAGGATTTTATAAAATTTTATGAGATTTCTAATGAGTTTAAACGATTTAAGGAGTTTTTCTGATTTTTAAAAAATCTTATGGAATTTTTAAGGATTTCATGGAATTTGATAAGATTTCCAATGATTTTAATGGATTTTCAAGGGTTTAAAAGAATTTTAAATGTTATCATAGAATTTTAAAGAATTTCAATAACTTTCTAAGAATTTTAAGAGATTTCCACCAATTTGAACGGATTTCAAGAGATTTTTATAATATTTTACAAATACTTTGAAATATTTTATGGGATTTAATGGATTCTAGATTTCATGTGATTTTAAAAAGTTTTAAAGGAATTTTAGGGGATTTTCGAGAAATTTTAAGAGGTTTCTAAGAATTCTAATAGTTTTCAAAGAATTTCATCGATTTCTAAGGCTCTCATGAAATTTTAAGTAATTTTAAAAGATTTGTAAAAGTTTTATGGGGTTTTAAGGAATTTTAAAGTTATAAAAGAATATTAAAAGTGACCGTATTTCAAGAATTTTTTAAAGTTTGCAGGGAATTTTATGGAGAGATTTTAAAAGATTTTTACGATTTTTAAAAGATTTACTTGCAAGAGATTGCAAGAGATTTTTCAAATTTTTAAAAAGTTTTATAGAATTATTAAGGATTTCATCGAATTCAAATGATTTACAGGGATTTTAAATGTTAAGGAATTTCAAGACGTTTCTAGAAATTTTTAGAGATTTTCATGAATTTTAAGGGATTTTGACGATTTTCAAGTAATTTTCACTAAATTCAATAAAATTTTTAAATTTCTAAATAATTTTGTAGAATTTCAAGAGATTTCAGAATATTTAGTCGCATTTTAAAGATCCAGTTAAATGGATTTGGAATGTTGTAAAATTTGTAGGAATTTTAAGATATTTCAACAAATTTGAAGGGTTTGGAAGGTTTTGTATGAAATTTTAAGAAATTTCAAACAGTTTCTAGGGTTTTAAGGAATTAAAACATTTTTCGTGGAACTTTAAGGGATTTTGAGATATTTCCTGAAATTGAAAAAGAATTGATGCAATTTTAAGAAAATTTAAAGAATTCTATGGAAATTTAAGGGATATTTTAAATATTTTGAAATTTTGAGGAAGTTGAACTCAATATATTATCCATTCTGCCATTCAATACTATATGAAGAAAGTATTTTTGAACCACAAACCCTACTTTACAAAAAAATCTCGTCCAATTACGAAATTCTACACATGCTGATCAAATCTGTCATTCTTCATGCGTGGCAGAAAGCAGGACACAGTGATGAATCACTATTAATTGGCTAACAATGATTCTTCGACCGAATTCTATTCAAAAATTTAATTTAAATCTGGCGAAAGTTTCGGATTGAAATTCATTCCGCACCAATCCGAAATTTTCTGAATCATTCTTGAATTTGTATCCGAACCATAAAATGAATCCGAACCTAATCTAGAAAGATTTTCTATTCCTTTCGAATCATTTTTAATCCGTATGTATTTTCCAAATTCCATCCGACATCAAATCGAATAAATCTGCCTGAATCTGACACTAACGACTTTTAATTATCTTTAATCCGCAACCAGCAATAACTTCAATCCGAATTAATCCGAAATCTGATCGGAACATATGTGTACAAATATACGTGCTAAAAATCCTAATGAATTAGAAATAATTATAACAGTTGGATTGTTAAAAAATATTTGGAATCATAAGTAGGTAATAGTAATATTATTATCATAAAAACAATGTAATATATTACTTAATTTACTATAATACTTAATTTAATCATGAATAATAAATCATAATCAAGATAAATTAACGAATACAATTATTTTCGAAATTAGCTTTTAAACTGCAATCCAGGCTCTCTAGAGTCTCAGCCATTTGTATTTGTCTATTTATATTTTGTAAAGAGAAAGAAGGGCGTTGTCTCACCTTGAACAGAAAGATTAAGGCACAACAATGATAATAAATAACAATTATAATAATATAGTACGGAACAAAAAGTAATGACAGCTCAAATCTTGATGTATTGTATTTTTAATCCTCATTCTTTGCCTCAGACCTTGACAAATTTTTTTTTAACAAGCGCATTCTACTTTTTTCTCTCTATAAAATTTTTAATTTTTATTTTTGTAATTTATATTATTTTGTTTTGAAGGCTAATTTATTCTATTTTTAACGTTAAATCACTGAAAATTCAATGTATTACAACGTGTAAAAGTAAATATGCCAAGAGGCATTTTATTAACTTTTTCTTAAGAATCACGTAGCCAGTTTAAATACGACAAAAAATTATAATCAATCGATAGAGTGTTCGGCCTTTGTAGACGACATTTCCTTTTGTTTTTTAGAGTCATATTGTCTTTTACAGATTGTAACAGCGAAAGTAAGGAAAGTAGTTAACTCATTCTCGCATGCACATTCTTTAATTTTCTACCAGGATGTTTACAAAAACGAATTTCTTATAGATATATACGAAATATGCTTCAAAAAGATTATTTATGTCTTAATTATTACGACGTAAGATTCGCTCCACTTTTTAATTCTATAAGTAACTAATAAATAATCATAAATAATAAATTTTAGGGAAAAAAAAAAACAAATTAATCGAAAGGGTGTTTGTTTGCCCTTGTCCATTAAAATTACACGAAAACCTTCGAAATTCCTTAAAATTCTTTAAAACTTTATAACTTTTTAAAAATTAACAAAAATAAGAAAATGTATGGATTTAAGACTTTTTAAAGGGCTTTCAAGAAATTTGTCGATTTTTACAAGATATTGTGTAATTTTTATAAATTTGATGGATTTTAATGAGATTTCTAATAATTTTAAAAAGATTTCAAGAGATTTCTGTAATTTTTAAAAGATTTCGTAGAATTTTTAAGGATTTCATGGAATTTCACGAGATTTTAGATAATTTTTTCAGGTGTTTTTAAATTTTAAGGAATTTCAAGAGGTTTCTATGAATTTTTCGATATTTTCATAAATTTCAACGTGTATTTCAAGATTTATGATTTTTAAAATTTTTGTTGGAATTTTAAGGGATTTCGCGGAATTTGTTGAGATTTCTAATAATTTTAATGTATTTCAAAGGATATAACGGTAATTTAATACTTATCATAGAATTTTAAAAAATTGCAAGAAGTTTATAGGGATTTTAAGAGGTTTTTACGAATTTTAATCAATTTTGAAATTCTTTTTTTTTAATTTTTAATTTTTTTATTTTACTTTTTTTTAAAAAAGTTTTTTGGGATTATAAGAGATCTTGAATCTTGTCGTGAAATTTCGAAATTTCAAAAGGTTTTTGAGACTTGAAAGAATTTTAAGGGACTTTCAAAATATTTTATGGAATTTAAAGGATTTTAAAAGTAAGGAGAATTTATTGAGAATTTGTCAAATTTTTAAGGATTTAATGATTTAAGTTTCTTGAACACGAAATCTTTTTAATATCCTACAAATCTTTTGAATTTCATAAAAATAAATTGAAAATCGTCGAAATCCCTTAAAATTTCTAGAAATATTTTTAAATTCATAAAAAAATCTTTTGAATTTCGTAAAAATCACTCAAAATTCGTCAAATGCCATTATTAAAATTTCTAGAAATATCTTAAAAACCCTTAAAAATTCACGAAAACCTTTAAAATCATTAATCTCTTAAAATTATTATAAATTCCAACAAATTCTATGAAATCCGTTCAAATTCGTAGAACCTTTATATCGTTTAAAATTCATTGCAATTATTAGAAATCTCATGAAATTCAATAAAGTCCTTAAAAATTCTCAAAAATCTTTTAAGTATTCTGGAAAATTATTCAAAATCTCATAAAATTTGATATCATTTTTTTTAATCTTTCAAATCTCTTGATTCTCTTAAATTTTCCGGAAATTCTATGACAAGATTTAAAATCACTTTAAATCTCTTAAAATTTCACGAAAACTTTCGGAATCTTTTAAAATTACCAGAAATTTCTTGAAATTCTTTAAGATTTTATAATAACTATTAAAATTCCTTTTGTATCCTTTGAAATCCATTAAAATCCTTAGAAATCCTATCAAATTCCGTGAAACCTTTAAAAATGTCATAAGACCTTTTAAAAGCTGGAAAAATCTCTTGAAATCTCGTAAAATTACTAGAAATGTCAGAAAATTCCTATAAATGTTTTTTTGAAATTCTAAAAATCTTTTAAGATCTTATAAAATTCCTCAAAATTTCAAAGAATTAAAAATCTCTTGTAATTTTTAAAAATCTTTTAAAATTGTATGAATTCCTTTAAAATTCCGCGAAATATCCTAAAATACAATAAAATTCTACTAAATCTTTAAGAAATCGTAGAAATCTCTTGAAATTACTTAAAATTATTACAAATCTCATCAAATTCCAAAAAACCCCTCTCAATTTTTAGATATCTTTTAAAATATATTAAAATTCCGTAAAACTCCAGAAAAGTCTCATAAACCTTTTGAAATTCCTTAAAATTTCACAAAACCTTTAGAAATCGCCTAAATTCGTTAAGACCTTTTAAAATTCTTAAAAACCTCCAAAAAATTCCTCAAAATTTCAAAAATTTAGAATTCCTTAAAATCCCATAGAATTCTCTTAAAATTGCATGAATTCCTTTAAAATTTCACGAAATATCCTAAAATCCCTTAAAATTCTACAAAATATTTTTAAAATCCTATAAAAATCTTTTAAGTTCTCATAAAATTCCTCGAAATTTCAAAGTATTTAAAATATCTTGTAATTTTTAAAAATCTCTTAAAATTATATGAATTCCTTTAAAATTCCGCGAAATATTTTAAAATACCATAAAATTCTACTAAATCTTTTCAAAATCGTAAAAATCTCTTGAAATCACTTAAAATCACTTTTAAAATATATTGAAAATCCTTAAAATTTCACGAAATTTCATAAAAATATCTTAAAAATCATTAAATTCCCTTAAATTAATAAAAAATTATTCCTAGAAACCTCTTTGAAATCCCTCTCTAAAAATTGGGACCTCTTTAAAAATCTCGCATACAATATATATATATATATATATATATTTAGTTTCAAATCTGATTGGCTTTGAAATGACTTGAAATTATAAGAAGAAAAACAAAATAATCTACAATAATCTATAAAATATAAATATCTGATAATAATTGGTTTGCTAGTATGTAAAAATTACAAAATATTAATTGCTTGTATATGAATTTTCACGTTCTTAGAATTACAGGTTGTCATATTTCCTCCTGAGTAAAATCACTTCCTGCAGCATTGCGACCACCACAAAGGTATGCATAAATTGATATTGTTACATTCATGCGTACAATCTCACTGAACCGTGAAACTATCGCTGGAGATCAATGTCTCGAAACTGTGTTTCAAGCATTAAATTCCTTTCAAGTGACACAAAACATCTCATCTAAACCTCATTTTAATCCGACAAAAATGTCAATATTTTATAAAGTGTTATACAATTGAAAATATAGCTTCTTATGAAGTATTATTTATCAATAATACTTCATATTGTGCAATCGAAATAAATATTTCATAAAATCTTATTCAATTGTATATAAATATTTTCTAAGGAATTTCACCATTCTAAATAGTGTATATAGCTATGGGATACATTACGAACACTGCATTAATTTTCCTCACAAGATTTGAGGAAATTAAAAATTTATAGCTATTCATTACTTTTATTCACTGGTAAGAATTTATGTCTAGTGCATTAAAGTAAGAACACAATTATTTCCTGAAAGATATAATAAATTCTCCTTTTTTCTATAAATCTACATGTATTATAAATTTTATTGAACAGTTGCTGAAAATAAGTTGGGCAATATTATAATTATCATTATCATTATTATTATTAAATTATATTGAGATAATTTTTTATACCAACTTTTAATCCGAATTAATCCGGTCTATTCGAATCAATCCGAGTGATTTCCAAAAATTCGAATAAAATTCATCAGAATTTCCACCTTAACAGCTGGTTAAATTAATCACAAAGAAATAGCAAGAGTATATATTTAATTTAACCATTATTCTTGTTAATTTAACCAAACATTTTTTCAATGTGTAAATTTCTTACAATCCGCCAAAACAGATTATGTAATTAATAATATGCAGTGATTTGCATAATATATACATTATATACATATATATGTCAAATTTCGTAGAGATGTTTTTGAGAGTCGATCTAGATTCTGTGAACTGTCCTCATAACTGATGAATAATTTTAGTTAAATAATAAAGAAAGTTTTACGTAATCTGATAATCAAAGAAGATCAAGTGCTTCGTGAGTGGCATATGGCCTTGAAGATCCTTGAACGAACGGTGGTTGAGTCGGTTGAGACTCGATCATTGGGATTTGCGGTTCATTTTTACATTTTTTTTTTTTTTTTTTTTTTTTTTTTTCAATCTTTTTTTTTGTTTTCATGGTCCATTTACGAGAGTACTTTCTCTTATGGGTCTGATGCCTGGTGAAAGTGTTTCTTACGCGTCGACGTCCGGAGCACCCGAATGTCTGTTTCTCTATATCGAGACCACACCTTGCATGGAATTACAATATTACAGTGTTGGGTTCATCGAACACGAAACAGCTTGTCTCAATCGTGTAACGAATTCTTAAAATTGGATCATTTTTAAGTCTAACATACTAACATAAGTAAAACTGTATAAAAGTAAAAAATTTAATTAAATTAAAGCGAATTTAATCAAATTTACTACTATTTTTAAATTCTTTTTAAAATTTTTTGAACTCTCTCCATAAAGTTCCTTGACAAACATTAAAAAATTATTTTATAACTTTAAAATTTCTTAAACATTAGAAATCTTATAAAATTCCATGAAATCCTATAAAATTATCACAAAATCTTTTAAAGATCAGAAAAATCTCTTCAAATCACTTAAAATTATTAGAAGTCTCATAAAATTCCATCAAATCCCTTGAATTCGTAGAAATCTTTTAAAATATCTTAAAATTACTTGGAATTCCAGAATAACATTTAAAAATCCTTAAAAGCCCATAAAACTCTTACAAACCTTTTTAAATTCCTTAAAATTTCATGAGAACCTTAGAAATCGATGAAATTCTTTGAAATCTTTTAAAATTCTTCGAATCCTCTTAAAATATCTCAAAAATCCTAAAAATTCCTTAAAATTATTAAAAATTTTACAGTATCATTTAAAATCACTTTATATCTTTAAAATTCGTTAAAGATATTAAATTTTTTTTTAAATTTCATGAAATTCTTTAAAATTGTCACACAATCTTTTAAAGATCAGAAAAATCTGTTGACATCATTTAAAATTATTAGAAATAATAAAATTCGATAAAATGCCTCGAAATTCTTAGAAATCTTTTAAAATTTCACGAAATATCCTAAAATCCCTTAAAATTCTACGAGATCTTTTTAAAATCCTAAAACTCTTTTAAATTTCGTATAAATCACTTAAAATCGTCAAATTCCCTTAAAATTCTAGAAAATTTTTGAAATTCCTTAACATTTAAAATCCCTGTGAATCATTATTAGAAATCTCGCCAAATTCCATGAAATCCTTAAGAATTCTACAAAATTAAAAAAAAATTAGAAGAAGCTTTTGAAACCTTTTAAAATTATTGGAAATCTTATAAAAATCCATCAAATCCATAAAAATTCCACCATATCTTTTAAAAATCGACTAATTTCTTGAAAATCCTTAAAAAATGTGTCTTTTAAATTCTTTTAAATTCGAAATTTCATCGAATTCCATGAAATCCTTGAAAATTTCATTGGACCTTTTAACGATAAGAAAAATCGCTTGAAATCACTTAACATTAATATAAATCCTTAAAATTCCATAAAACTCCATAAAAGTCTTATAAATCTTTTGAAATTCCTTAAAATTTCACGAAGAACCTTAGAAATCGCATAAATTTGTTGAAATCTTTTAAAATTCTCAACACCTCTAGAAATTTTTTAAATTCTGAACAATTCCGTAAAATATTTTTAAAATTATTAAAATTTTCTTTTAAAATTCCTGGAAATTTTATTATGACATTTAAACTCCCGTAAAATACCCATAAGCCTTTTCAAATCATTTCAAAAAGCCTTAGAAAAACTTAAAAATTCGTTAAAATCTCTAGAATTTCTAAAAATCACTTGAAATCCCTTAAAATTCCATATAAATCTTCAAAATCATTAATATTTTGCAATCCCTGTTAGAATTCATAAAAATCTCTAAAAAGAATTCCTAGTAACCTCTTGAAATTCCATTAAATCCTTTAAAATTTTACAAAATCTTTTAGAAATTAAAAAAATCTCATGAAAACTCTTAAAATCTTATGAAATTCTTGTAAATTCTACAAAATCTTATAAAATTTCATAAAATCCTTAGAAATGCCAGATAAAGTGTTCTCAAAATTCATAAAATCTCCTGATTTAAAAATTTTTTTAAATCTACTGGAAATATACCATGACAACATTTAAAGTCCCATAAAATTATCAGGAAAAATTTTTTAATTTAGAAATTCCTCGAAATTCGACGAGAATATTTAAAATGTAAATTATAATTTATCAAAATATCTTAAAGTTTGATGAAATCCTTCGAAATCCTTGTCAATTCTATAAAATCTTTTGAAATCCCTCAATAATATTCCCTGACAAGTTTTAAAATCCTCCAAACCGCACAAAATATTTTAAAAGTCATAAAAATCCCTTGAAATCTGCTCAAAGTCGTGAAAACCAATTAAAATTCACAGAAACTTATTGAAATTTTTTTAAATTCTACGATAACATTTAAAATCCATTAAAAGTAATAGAGATCTCGTAAAATTCCATGAAATCCTTAAAAATTCCACAAAATCTTTTAAAAATCAGTAAAATCTATTGATATACTTTAAAATTATTAGAAATCTCATAAAATCTAATAAAAGCCTTAAAAATGCAATAAAGTTTCTTTATGAACTTGTTCTTTTTTTCCGCAGCATAAAAGATAAGCTTTTACTTAAACCTCCGTAATTTATCTTTTATCTATCTTTTTATATCTCTCAAGGACAAAAATTCTCAGGAAGTGAAGGACGTGTGATTCGCGTAAGAAGTTTTACATTTTCGCGAATTTCACGCAAGAATCAAAGAAGAACATTAATTTATTCTCGCCATGGTTGAATGCAGAGCTTACATCATCAACAGATAATAAATGTTATGCAGAATCTCAGTTGAAAGTCTTTCTTTCTTATTCTCACCTTATAACGATTCGCTTTATATCCGATTAACAATGGACAAAACTTCCGTCAGAGAATTTTATAATGATTACACTAGACCACAAAAAATTCCCCAATTTCTTATCAAAATTTAAGAAATTTATTATACGTACGAAAATTACAGAAGAATTTCTACAAATCTCAGCAAAATTCAGTTTTATTTACCACTAGAAGTTTACTCGGTGATATCCGAGGTTTTGAGAGATTTTAGGTGATTTTAAAGAATTTTGAGAAATTTTATATTTATAGGGACTTTAAACGATTTTTCGAGGTTTTGAGTGATTTCAAGGGATTTTAAGTACTTTCGAGAAATAAAAAGACTTTAAAGGATTCAAAAAAGTGTCAAAGGTTCATAAGACATTTTTATTGATTTTAGAGATTTTTAAGGATTTTGATAACTCTAAAGAATCATCAAAAGTTTTTTCCAGAAATTTCTAAGAATTTCAAGCCATTTCATCTCAATTTCAAATTTTAATAACTTTCAATTTTGAAAATTTTCGGTATTAATACCTTTTTGGGGGATTTTCTACTTCGGAAATTTTCGACTTCCGAAATTTCAAATTTCGATGATTTTCTATTTCGGTAAATTTTTGTGATCCCAAATTAATTTCAAATTCCCGAAAATTTAATTTCCCGAAAATAAACGAAAATAAATAAAATAAGTAAATAAAAATAATAAATAAATAATAAATAAATAATATAATAAATAAATATTAATTTTCCTAAAAATACACGAAATTTAAAAATCCAGAAAATACAAAATCCCGAATGTATAAAAATACCGAAAATTTAAATTTCCGAACAAAAAAAATATTATCGAAAATGTAAAATACTTAAAAAACCTACTATTATTATTTTTGTTCAGGAACTTTAAATTTCGGGAATTTAAATTTTCGGGATTTTGAATTGTCGGGAATTCGAATTTTTTTTTAGTTCTTTCAAGTTTTCTTTCAGTTTCAGTAATTTGAATTTTCATTTATATTTACATATTTGTGTTTGGGAATTTGAATTTTCGGAATTTTGAATTTTCGGGAATTCGAGATTCGACAATTTGTATTTTCGGGGTTTTGAAATTTCGTTTTAGTTTTTTTTTAGTTTTTTCAAGTTTTTTATTTCGGTAATATTATTTTTGTTGGGGAATTTGAACTTTTCGGGATTTTGAAATTTCGTGTAATTCGAGATTCGACAATTTGAATTTTCGGGGTTTTGAAATTTCGTTTTAGTTTTTTCTTAGTTTTTTCAAGTTTTTTATTTCGGTAATATTATTTTTGTTGGGGAATTTGAACTTTTCGGGATTTTGAAATTTCGTGTAATTTACATTTTCGGGAATTTGATGTTTCAGTAATTTGAATTTTCATTAATATCATTTGGGTTCGGTAATTTCAAATTTCTGGAATTAAAATTTTCAAGATTTTGAATTTTCGCAATTTTGAAATTTCGTGTAATTTACATTTTCAGGAATTTGAAGTTTCGGTAATTTAAATTTTCAGTAATATTATTAGTGTTCGGGAACTTCAAATTTCGGGAATTAGAATTTTCGGGAATGAAAATTTTCAGAAAAGAGACTGTCCCAAAAATTCCGGGAATTTTTAGTATGTCGGAAAATTTTAATTTCTAAAAAATTTAACTTAAAGAATTTTATAATTTCAGGAATTAAAAATTTCGATAACTTTCAATTTAGAGAATTTTAAATTTCCATGGGTATTATTTTTTTCTTTTGGAAATTGAAAATTTCAATGATTTTCAAATTCGTTATCCCATTATATCGATCCTCGATATTTGACTCTAGACTAATTTAATCGATTTTGATCAGAGAATTTCTTATCTATATTTATTCAGAATACAATACCTTTTTTTTTCTAAAAAGTGTTTTTTCATGTATCTCTCGACTCATTGACAACCTATAATTATTATTATTATTCGATTTTTTCAAGCGTGCTGAGATGCGATTGTATCGAACAAACGACTTCACGCGAGTCGGAGAAAACAATGACCTTCTCAAAGAATTTGCTCTGAAAGAAAGTTCGTTCGATCTGAATTCATACATTTCAATAAATTAGTGGTATTCAGTGCGTATAGAGTTTGATGAGAGGAATTGCAAGTCTCAAGACAGAAGCAGAAAAGTGAGATCGTTGATCGTGTTCGAAAAGAGATTGAAAGTTTCGGTAATACCAAAGAAATATTTTCCTTTTCGTTGACTATCGAGTTCACTTTTTTATCAATTACCTACTGTTTAAAAATAGCATTGCTTCCATACATTGTATCAGTTTAATTACGGTATTTGTTAAAAAAGCTGAGGAAATAAAATTGTTAATTATAATATAATATAATATAATTTTCATAGCATTAATCGTGACATAGTTGCCACGAATTGCGTAATATTCTTATAGTTATTTATTTTACGCCTCGACGTCAAATTGCCCTATTTAATTTGTTATTCCAACACAAATCAAAATAATATCTTCAAAAATGTAACTCGAATCTTCGCCTTATCTCTGTTTAAGAAAAGGAAAATAAAAATTTATATATAATTTCATTGGATATTTTTGCAACCTTTATTGTCAATTGCGTCATCGCTTTTAAATTTACCTACGGAAAAAACTACTAATTTTTAAATAACTGTAACATTTAACTAACTATATTTATGTAAGTAACTTTTAAGTTAAGTAATTTTTAAGTAAGTAAATCCAAATAAATCCGGTGAATCTGAATGAATCCGAATTCATCCGAACTTTTCGGAACTATTCGGATTGGTTCGGATGGAGGGGATTAATTCGGATTGAAATTTCAGATTCATTTGGATTGAGCGGATTTATTCGGATAGGAAGTTTGGATTAATTATAAATAATTTGGGTTGGCGGATTAATTCGGATTGAAAGTTTGAATTATTTCTGATTGATTCGGATTGACGGATTCATTAGGATTAAAGGTTTCGTTTGATTTTGAATAGGTTTCGGAATAATTCGGATTCAGTCGGATTGACTGGATTGTATTCGGATTGAAAGTTTAGATTAATTCTGATTAATTCGGATTGGCGGATTCATTTGGATTAAAGGTTTCGTTTCATTTTGAATAGGTTTCGGAATAATTCGGATTGAAAGTTCGGATTCATACGGATTTACCGGATTTATACGCATTGAAAGTTTGGATTAGTTCTGATTAATTCAGATAGGCGGATTAAATCGAATTAAATGTTTGGATTGCTATTAAATGAGTTTTGGATTAATTCGGATTGGCGGATTCATTCGAATTAAAGTTTTGGATGCCTTTTGAATGAGTTTCAGCTTATTTCTGATTAATTCTGATTATCGGATTAATTCAACTTGAAAGTTTGGATTAATTTTGACTAATTCGGATTTGCTGATTTATTCGGATTTTTTTAAAATGGATTTCGGATTGATCCGGATTCAGTTCGGATGTGTTCGGATTGACCGGATTTAACCGAATTGAAAGTTCTGATTGGCGGATTCATTCGTATTCATTTGGATTCATTCGCATTAACAGGATTCATCGGATTGATTAGGTTTCGGAGTAATTCGGATTGGAAGTTCGGATTCAGTCGGATTGACTGGATTTTGTTCGGATTGCATATTTGGATTAATTCTGATTAAGCCGGAATGGAGCGGATTAATTCGGATTAAAGGTTTGGGTTGCTTTTGAATACGTTTCGGATTAATTCTAATTGGCTGGTTCATCCGGATTGAAGGATTGGATTGCTTTTGAATGGGTTTCGGATTGAATCGGATTGAAAGTTTGGATTAATTCTGATTGGCGGATTCATTCGGATTAAAGGTTTGGTTTGATTTTGAATAGGTTTCGGAATAATTGGGATTGAAAGTTAGGATTTGCGGATTAATTCGGATTGAAAGTTTGGATAATTTCTGATTAATTTGAATTGGCGGATTCATTCGGATTGCTTTTAAATGGGTTTCAGATTCATTCGGATTTCACGGATTTATTCGGATTGAATAGGTTTCGGAATAATTCGGATTGAAATTTCGGATTCAATCGGATTAACTGGATTAATCGGATTGAATAGGTTTCGGAATCATTTGGATTGAAAGCTCGCATTAATTCTGATTAATTTGAATTAGCGGATTTATTCGGATTGCTTTTGAATGGCTTTCGAATTGATGCGGATTCATGGGATTTAATAGTTTTCGGAATAATCCGGATTCAGTCGGATTGACTGGATTTTATGCGGATTGAATGTTTGGATTAATTCTGATTATTCCTGAATGGGGTGGATTAATTCGGATTAAAGGTTTGGGCTGCTTTTGAATACGTGTCGGATTAATTCGAATTAGCTGATTCATCCGGATTTAATCGGATTAAAAGTTTCGATTGCTTTTGAATGAGTTTTGAATTAATTTGGATTGGCGGATTCATTCGGATTAAAGGTTTGGATTGCTTTTGAATGGATTTCGGATTGTTTCGGATTGAAAGTATGGATTAATTCTGATTGGCGGATTCATTCGAATTAAAAGTTTGGTTTGATTTTGAATAGGTTTTGGAATAATTCGGATTGAAAGGTAGGATTTGCGGATTAATTCGGATTGAAAGTTTGGATAAATTGGGATTTGCGAATTCATTCGGATTTCCCGAATTTATTCGGATTGAATCAGTTTCAGAATAATTCGGATTGAAATTTCGGATTCAGTCGGATTGACTGGATTTATTTGAAAGTTTCGATTAATTCTGATTAAATCGGATTGGCGGATACATTCGGATTTCCTCGCATTAAAGTTTTGAATTGCTTTAGAATGGGTTTCGGATTACATAATTCAGATTTCAAACTTCCTTCGGATTTTGGATCCGAATGAAACTATTTTTTTTGGATAAAAATTCCGGAATGATTCGGATTGTTTTGGAATGAATTTTAATCCGAAGCTTTTGCTAGGGTAATTTATCGAATTTTGATAATTATGCATTGCGTCTTTATATAATACATAATTTTTTTATTAGGTTCTAATGATATTGAATTAAATCCATGGAAAAGAAGAAAGTAAATGATATTGGAAAAATGAATGGAATGTAATTCAATTATTCACTTCCGTCTTGTCATTTCTTCTATTAACATATCATCATGAATTTCTTGATTTTATTTATTTGTCATGCTAATTTTCTGACCTATGTCATTTCGCTAATAAAATATGGGTCAGGTAATTATCAACGGGTGTAAACCAGTTTTCGCTCTCAGATTTATATCTGGGAATTAATTCTAGTAACGCAAAGTGGAGATATATTTCGTTCAGGGAAAAAATCTATTACTAATCGTTAGTTGAAAAAATTCCTTGGATTTTTTTTTAATCCTTTAAGTATTCTGTAAATATCTTAAAATTAAGATATTTAAAAATCCCTTAACTTTATATTTACAAAATTTTATTTATTTCTCTTAAAAAGTTTCATTCAAAATTATGAAGAAAAATTTTGAAAAAAATGTTTTAGATGTAAATTTTAAACTAAAATTTCGGGAATTTTTCATGCCGAGAAATTTCAATTTCGGAAATATTTAACAAAATTCAATCAAAGTCTCTTATATCATATTTTTTAATATCCTTTAGTCTTTTTATCCCTTGAAATTCTTCAAAATCACTTTAAATCTCGTAACATCCTTTTATAATTTTTCAAATCTTATGAAATCTTTTGAAATCCCTTTAAATTTTATGAAATCTCTTTAAATCCCGAGATAAATTTCTTGCTAGTAAATAAATACAAATTTTAGATTTTGGAAGCTTTTGAAAACTTTTATTGTTGGTATTTTTATTTTAATAAAGCTAAAAAAAATCGTCACACAGAACGTCTGATATAATAATATAATAAAAAAAATAGATAAGAAAAAATTTTTTTAAATAAAAATTAAATAAAAATTAAATAAATGAAAATAAAAAATAAAAAAATAAAAATAAATAAAATAAATAAATAAGTAAATAAATATAAAATTCTCATTTTAGATATTATTGATTTAATTTGACCTTAGTCTTGAATTATAATTTGTATGTCAGAAGTAAATGTTTATGACATCTATTATATCATTCACAGTATAAGAAAAAGTATGAATCTTCTTTTTACTAAATGATTTAAAGTGAAAGAAATTCTTAAATTAGAAAAAGTCACGGTTCGTTTGTAGAGAGGCGTCTATTGTTTTGCTAGAGTAAGTAAAGTAGTACAAAATGTAAAGTAGATATTCCATTGTTTCATCCCTGAATGTTTTTTGCATTTTTACAGCTTCCGGTCCGATAAAAAGAGAAGATGCCTCAAAATTGACAGATTAAATCGTTTTCTACTGATGAGAGATAATTTCGAGTGTTTTGCGAAAGTAACACTTTTTTACGAGTTGATAATAATGCAATTAAAATCCCAGAAAGTTAACATCTGGAAAACTTTACTTTTGCTAAACTTTCGACGAATATTATATTAAAATTTATTGTGGTTGTTATAATGTTTTATTAACAATATAATTCATCAGAAATATTACTCTCTTTTTTAAAAATATAATTATCTTCCATAGATTGGATAGAAAAACACAAACTTTGGGAATTAAAAAACTTTTGGGAATTAAAAAATTTTGGAAGTTAAAAATCTTATTTTTGAAAATCCCTTAAAACTTTAAGGGTTGCCCTTTAAAAACTTGTGCAAAATTTTATATATATTTAATTTTTATAAATTAATTTATACATAAATTTGTAATTTATAAATTTCTTAATATATTTATTTATTTTATAATTTATTTTTTTTATTATTTTATATTTTAATAGATTTTAATGAACGTCAAGGGATTTTGATAAATGTAAACGATTTCAAGACATTTACAGAAGATTTAAAAAAAAATTAATTACTTTTAAGAGATTTTATTTTAAAATCTTTAAACTCTCTTGAATTATTTTGAAATCCACTGAAATTTCTTACAATCACTGAAAGTCACTTGAAATCTCTTAAAATCCGTTTAAATTTTTAAAAATATTTCAATGTCCCTTGAAATTCATTAAATCATTTTGATATGTCTGTTGAATTCTTTTAAAAATCCCACAAATTTCCTATAAAATCAATCAAAATCTCTTAATTCTTAAATTCTTTTAATTTTTAAAATTTATAAATCAAATTTAAATTCTTTTAAATTCTTAATTCTTTTAAAATTCCCATAAAATCCTTATAAAATCAATAAAAACTCTTAGCATCCCTTAAAAAGTTTTTTAAATTCCTTTTTTTATTTTTTACTCCTTAAAATTCCTTAAAATTCTCTCAATCTTTTAAAATCCTTTAAAAATTCTTAAAATCTTGTTAAATCTCCGCAAAATCCTTAAATTATTTAAAAATCTGTTGTAATTCTTTAAAATCTCTTTAATATTCCTTTAAATTCCCGAAAATCACTTAAAATCCTTCTAAATCCTATTAAATGCCTTGAAATCGTTAAAAATATTCCAAAGTTCCTTGAAAGTTCATTAGGAACTTTTTCGATATTGTTAATATAATAAATTTAAAAAATAAATAAATAAATAAATATTCGTCAGATTAAACTTCTAAACCTTCAACCTAATTTTGATATTCTTAATCTAGTAAATAAAAAAAAATCAAAATAAAAAAAATTTGTAAGACTAGACATCTGAAACTTGAACTCAATTATCTAGGTCTAAATTTCGCCTTTAAATCGACTTCAATTGGTTAAAAATGCTTATTCTCGTTTATAATAGTCGTTTACATTTCAAAGTTCTTGTAATTGAAAGTGAAAGTAATTAAAATTTCTAAGCATCGAGTTTTATTCAAGATTTCAATTTGGATTTCAGATAATTAACAAATAAAACATAAATATTCATTGCGTCTGTAATATTTATATATAAAATAATAAGGATAAAAAAGTGTAAGTGCAGGTGACCAAACGAAAGTGTCATTTGTCTGATATCATCCAAAACCGGTTGCACGAGATGTTCCCGATTTAAAATCGTTCATATTGAGGTCAATTTTTCACAAATAAACATTTTTTTCATAAATATTGTTATCGTCTTTAAATGTTTCCAATCTATATATAAATCTATATATATATATATATATATTAGAAAACAGGAAAAATTCTAGAAA
The DNA here is from genome assembly GCA_900474325.1 of Synergus umbraculus. Taxonomy (NCBI): domain Eukaryota; kingdom Metazoa; phylum Arthropoda; class Insecta; order Hymenoptera; family Cynipidae; genus Synergus; species Synergus umbraculus. The sequence continues at coordinate 9,529 of UCOK01014782.1, read as the reverse complement.
ATGTTATGCATAAGATAATTATGTACGTTAAATTAGTTATTTATAGATTATAAATGAATTTAAAGATTTTAGATTATAAAAGAATTTAAAATATGAGCATCCATGGATTAAAAAGTCGACCAAAAGACCGGAAGTCTCATGATTTATAATCTACAATAACAATTCTATAAAATATCCGATTAGGAACGAGAGCAGATTTCTAAACAAAGATTTAATGACGCAATTTGAATGGATCAATAAAATCGGATGTCCTACAACCGTTTATTGATTTCGAACCAAAATCAATCTTTAATTCATCGAGAACTGGCAACCTGGACCTCCCACCAATTTTCCTAGGGACTCAACTGGGAAGGAAGAGGTGACTTTCAGCAAGCCTTGCTATATAAGAGAATGTCTTACCGAACTCCCGAGATAAAACCCGTGTGTGTTGTCTGTTTCGTGTCTTTAGTGTTACTCCTTTGCCTTAATTACAAACAGGTAAGTGGAGGAAAATTTCATCAATTTCATCAATAATCATCAGATCATCAAATCATCAAATCATCAAAAATCCTCAAATCATCAATTTTACTCAATTACCGAGAAATTAGTGTCTGTAAATCCATTCAAGTGGCGTGAACCCCTTTTACTGATAAAAACAATTTTAGTCCTGAAAATCGTGACAATTTGTGAATAAATTGTGCCATAAAATTTAATTCCTCTTCAAAAATTATTCGCTAATTATACATAATCTAATTTTCTGTGTTTTTTATTGTTTTCCTATCTTAAAAAAGTGATGTTGCCAATATATCGAGAAAACATTGTTGTCGAAAACCGGATTTTAAATAATTTTAAAGGATTTAACGATATTTTGTGTAATTTTAAGTGATTTTAAAAACTTTTAAGGTATTTGAAAGGATTTCACAAAATTCCATTGGATTTTTAGATATTTTGAGGGTTTTAATGGGATTTAATGGGATTATATAATTCATGAATTAAAAATTCTCAATTATATAATAAATATTAAATTATATTAAATTATTTTAAGGACACTTAAGGGATTTTAAGTAACTTTATGGGATGTTATGAAATTTTGGGAGATTCTAAGTAATTTTAATCAACATTAAGGGATTTTAAGATATTGTATGTGAATTCTACGAAATTTCATAGGATTGTCAGGAATATTAAGGGATTTCATGAAATTTCATATGATCTAAAATAACTTTAAGGGATTTGTCCATATTTTGTGGAATTTTAAGTAATTCTAATGGATTTTACTATGTTTTATGAGATATTAAGTAATTTTAAAAACTTTGAATGGATCCAATAGATTTTACAAAATTTCAGTGGATTTTCAGAAATTTTAAGAGATTTAATGAGACTTTATGGGACATTGAGTAATTTTAAGTAATTTAACGAAAAATATCATGTGAATTTACAAATTTTAAAGGAATTTCACCAAATTTTGATGGATAGTATAAGAATTTTAATTTTAATTAAATTTAATTAATTTAATTTTAATTTTTTTAATTAATCAATTTGATAAAACTCATGAAGATTCCTGAAATTAGATAAAGAATTACAAAATTAATTCCCAATTATTTTTTCTACTAGCAAAAGGTGTGCAAAAACGAGAAATTAATCATAATTGCTAGTTTTTTATTTAAAATTTCTATCTGTAATGCTGTAATAATAATAATAATAATAATGCTCCTTCTAATATTTTCAATACAAACAATATTTTCTATAATATTCAAAAAAAATTTAACACCCCTTTTTGTACGTCAAATAAATACATACAAATATAGTAACGAATCATTTAGTCTATACAAAACTAAGAATTTATCCATAAAAACTTATTAAAAAATCAAATTTTATTCTAAAAAACAAAGATTTCTAAATTTCAATGTCCGCGTGCGTTGATCTGTTGACTGCAGTTCAATGAACTGATATCATGTAATGCATGCGTCTACTTTCCTCTAATTTTTTCGGCAATTAGAGCCGCAAACGATCGAATCAAATTACGGACGTAAGCCCGGATCAGGTGATAACTAGACAGAATGCCTCTATGCATAAAGTGCATAAAGTGCATAATAATAACAACAGTACTAATAATATAGCTGTAAACTACAGAAACCGATTGCATTGCATTTCCAGAAGAAAAAATCTTCTTTTTGCATGTGAAGACACAAAAGACGAAAGACAACTCAAAAAAAATTCTCTATAGCGAATAATAACAATAATACCAATAATAACAATAATAATCATAATAGCCTTCTTCGAGAAAGGCCAATAAAATTTCATTCGCTCCAGATTTCCTTAGATTTCTCGAGACTTATGTCCAAAGACTGGTTTATGCTTCAGAATTCAGTTTGGAATTAAGTCAACAGGTATAAACTCGACCAGTTCTATTATATATATATATATATATATATATATATATATAAGCGGACACTTCTCGCGTTCTCCGCATTACAGTAGGACAACTATCTCTTTCCGTTATGCAACCGCTTTTCTCGCCTTCCTGAATTACCTGTAATGTCGCAGCCAAATTCAAAAAGAATTAATCAAATGAATCCGATTCGCCGATCAGATGATTACTTCATGGATCCAGTGCAACTTTATGCAATTCTAATGACTGCCAAGTCATCCGAAACTTTTTTAATTGACTTGACCTCTGAGGATCATAAAAAGCCATGATTTAACAATCATGAAGATTGAAGAAAAGCAGATTGATCCTTTATATATAAATTAATCCTTTATATATAAATTTATCCTGTATATATAAAGATTCCTTTATATATAAATTGATCCTTTATATACAAAGGATCAATCTTACAAGATCTCTATCAATTTGCCTAGAACCATTCACCTAGAATTTTTTGTTAAGTAACTTTTTGTCTGATCTAGACTAACATGTAGACTAACATCGAAAAGAAAGTGGCGAAGAAAGGAGAAAATAGTCATTTTATTAAAAAAAAATACGACACGCATGACTTCGGTATAATTCGGAAGCTATAAAAAATCCGAAAGACTTTCTCTGTAAAAAATGTCGATTTTATTTGAAATTTATTTGGAATTTATTTGAAATTTATTTTAATTTGAAATTGAGTGAATTTATAAAAAGATGAATTGTCTGATACATGCATGTATCAGATATAATTCATAAGATAAGCAGGCTTATCTTAATTTAATAAACAAAGAAGCATTAACCTGCTAATTAATAATATCTCGTGAATGAAATCAACCATTTATGTCCTTTCTGTATAAAACATTGCTTTTTTTTAATTTGAATAACAAACTTGATCCAAACGATGATATTTTCCAGTCTCGGTGAAGATAATTATGATTTTACTAACGAGGTAATGATGCCTTGCTCGACGTTTGATAAACGATAAAATAGAAACCGCAGAATAGATTTAATGTGTAATTTATAATGTTTAGTGATCTCACGCAAATGAAGAATGGTTGTCATCAGAGGAAAGCGCGCCATTGCAAAAAAACAAAAATAATACAAGAAAACCGTTTCCCCGCACTGCGTCGACAGAGAAAGTTACCGTAATTTTACTGATCGACGGTAATCGTGCCAGAGAAATCAGAAATCGTGCAAGTTAAAAAAAGTCTCTCTTGAATTAATGATTGATTTTTAATTCAACTTATGTCACATTATAGTTATATAGTTATAGTTATAATTATAGTTGGTTATAGTTTATATAGGTTTTTCCCATGTTTCGCTTGATTTTTAAAGAAAATGCCTTAATTGGAATCACTTTATATTGATAGGAATTTTATTATTTTTATTGGATTGCGAACACGCCCTCGAGCGTTATATTTTATACAAGTATTTTATAACTAGACTTTGGCTCACCGGTTTGATACAGATTCAATTTTTCTACGCAGCCCTCTCACTTTCACTCGATTGCTGACCAAGAAGTCGCGGTCTGCTTCCTAATGATTCTTGCGGTGAACCTTTACTCTTTAATAGACAGAAGGAATGCGTCTCATTAAGCTCTGTCTATAATTTCCCTCCCATTCATCATCGAGACGAACGCGTGACTCGCATTGCATTGAACTTAAAACGCTTGAAATGCAATTAATAATGAAATTTAATATATAATGTATGCAAGATTTTCGAGAGATTTTTCCAGAGAAATTTCAAGAGGCTTCTAGGAATTTTAAGGGAATTTGACGATTTTTAAGTAATTTTTAATTCAAAAGAAATTAAAGCGATTTTTATGATTTTAACAATATTTCGTAGAATTTTAAGTGATTTTAGTATATTTCGCGGAATTTTAAGGGAATTCATGAAATTTTAAGGGTTTTTTTAAAACTAGGGAATTTTAAGGGATTTAAAAATTTTGAAATTTTCAGGAATAAAGGTTTCTGAGAACTTTAAGAGATTCCAACGAATTTTAAGGAAATTCAAAAGATTCTTAAGATTTTTAAAAGATTCTTTGTAAATTAATGAGATTTCTTAATAATTTTAATGGATTTTAAAGAATCTAAAGGGACTTTAAATTTTATCGTAGAATTCAAAGAATTTTAAGTGATTGTCACGAATTTTTAAATAAAAAATCTTAAATTTAATTATTAGACGATAAGTTAATTGATAAACGATCAAGTTATTTGACAAACGATTGTTTGATACAAAAAAATTTTTTTCCAATTGATGTTCAATAAATTCGCTCATGAAATCGGGTTAATGATGCAAAAGTAGGCAAAAACGTTTCATTTCGATTATAATAACTCTCTCCATAAATGCATTGCACACAAAAGTTCAAGAAAGTGTAGAATATACAACAGTCTTGAAAGCATCTTACTTATCTGTCCATGACCTAGAACTTGTGTTAGTGGAATTAATTCTGAGATTCAGTCACACGTACGAGGATCATCTGAATTCAACTTATCTTCCGAAAAATAATACTAAAAGAGAGAGAGAGAGAATGTTTATTATATGTATTCTCTCAGCAAAATGATATTTTCACAAAACTATCAGAAAAATCAGAAAAATTTCTTGAAATCTCTCAAAATTACTAAAAATCTTATAAAACTTCATAGAATCCTTAAAAATGCCACATAAAGTCTTTTAAAAATCATTAGAATCTCTTTTATACTCTAAATATTTCTGGAAATTCCATGATAAAATTTAAAATCCCTTGAAAATCCTTTCGAATTATCAGAAACCTTTCGAAATTTCCAAATTCTACAATAAGATATTTAAAATTCTAGAAAACTTTTGAAATCTCGTCAAATTTAACGAAAACCTTCGAAATCACTTAAAATTCGTGAAAAATTCTTAAAATTTTCAGAAACTTTCTTGACATTTTTTCAAATTCTATGAAATTAATTAAAATTGCTTTTATATCCTTTAAAATCCATTAAAAGTATTAGAAATCTCATCATATTCCATGAAATCTCTTAAAGTTCCATAAAAATTTAAAAATTATTCATCATTTTAAATCCACGTTAAAATTCATGAAAATCTCTCAAAAATCCTAGAATCATCTTGAAATTTCTTATAATAACATTTAAAATCCTTTAAAATCATTAGAAATCTCATCAAACATAAAATCCTTAATAATTCTTCAAAATCTTTTAAAAATTGAAAAAAAAACCTCTGGAAATATTAAAAAATTTTTATAGATCTCATAAAAATCAACTAAAATCATAAAAATTCCACATTATCTTTTAAAAATCAGAAAATCCCTTTGATTTATTATATATCTCATAAAATTTCACAAAATTCTTAAAAATTTTATAGAATCTTTAAAAAATCAGAAAAACTCCTAAAATCCTTTCAAATTATTAGAAAATTTCATGAAATTCTTAAAAATACAATAAAATCATTTTAAAAAACATTAAAATTTCTCAATTCTCTTAAAATTCTGCAATTGGATTATATTCTTCAAAATTCATTAAAATTATTAGAAATCTCATGAAATTCAATGAAATCCTTTAAAATTCTCAAAAATCTTTTAAGTATCAGGAAAACCCAAGAAATTCTTGAAAATTTTTCAAAATCTCATAAAATTTGATATAATTTTTTTTAAATCTTTCAAATCTCTTGATTTTCTTTAAATTTCCAGAAATTCAGTTACAAGGTTTAAAATCACTTTAAATCCATTAAAATTTCAAGAAAACTTTTGAAATCTTTTAAAATTATCAGAAATTTCATGAAATTTATTAAGATTCCACAATAACTATTAAAAATCCTTTTGTATCCTTTGAAATCCATTAAAATCCTTAGAAATCTCATCAAATTCCGTGAATTCCCTAAACATTTCATAAGATCTTTTAAAAGTCAGAAAAATCTCTTGAAATTTCTTTAAATTACTAGAAATGTCATAAAATTCCTCAAAATTTCAAAGAATTTAAAATCTCTTGTAATTTTTAAAAATCTTTTAAAATTGTGTGAATTTCTTTAAAATTCCTGGAAATTTTATGAAAATATTTAAGTTTTCTTAAGGGCATGTGATACTTTACTATAAGAGCAAATTAGTTATACCAATTATACATTCATAATAATAAATATTTTTAGCTAATAAGAATCAATAAACCTTCATTTATATAAGGCGAAGGTTTATTGACTCTTATTTACTAAAAATATTTATTATTATGAATGTATAATTGGTATAACTAATTTGCTCTTATGGTAAAGTATCACATGCCCTTAAAGTCCCTTAAAAATTCTCTGAAATCTTTTGAAATCTCTTAAAATTCCAAGAAACTCAAAAACCAGATTTAAAATCCCTTAAAATCTCTTAAAACACCCAGAAATCCTTAAAATTCTGTAAATTCCACGAAATATCCTGAAATCACTTAAAATTCTACGAAATCTTTTTCAAACCCTACAAATTTTTCAAAATTTCGTAAAAATCATTTAAAAATCGTCAAATTCCCATAAAATTCTTAGAAATCTCTTGAAATTCCTATCTTTCCGTGACCTAGAACTTGTGTGAGTGGAATTAATTCTGAGATTCAGTCACACTTACAAATAAATCTCTTCTTAATGAATATTTATTACACTCTCTCAGAAAAAATGATATTTTCACAAATCGTATACAATTAAACTTTAGAACCATTGATCTAATTATCTTGATATGGAGTTACTCGCATGTTAGGTAATTACAGCTTTCGATGTGTAATATTTTCACTTTCGATAGAAACGAATGATGGACTCTTGATCTTCTTATAAAGAGTTCATCAGTTTCCTCCGAGGATGCATGAAAGCGAATCAAAGACCTTTTTCCTTTTTAATTCTAATCATTACTTTTCCGTCAGTTTAATCGGTTATCCCTGAAAGGATAAATCCAATTAACTGCATAGTATGTAATTGAATTTTGATCGTTGCTTTCATTTTTAATTTTTTAATTTTTAGTACTTTTCCGTTGAAAATTTTTCCTCCAATTACATGATTCAAACTTAAGTGCGTTCAGTTCAAATAACTGGAAAGCGTACTTTCTAGAGTACGCGTAAAACTCAAGTTGTTTCTCGTAAAATCCGTTTTCGGTTGTCAGAGTCCACTGTTACACGTAAAAAAATCGATTTTCCCTATTATTAATTAGAGTCCTAGCCTTGTTTGACATTTAGTTCGAATTCCGACAGAAAATTAATGGATGTAATAATAATAGTATATATGAATGGAGCCAGAGTGTGACCTTTTACTCTACAAACTTGAGAATGCGTTCGGTATTCGAAAGTGATTTCAGGAAATTAATTTTAGCATTCTACACAAGAAATATTAGAATCCTGTTTCTAATCCTATATCTAATCGAAGGATAATCTAGTTCTCTTTCACTACTTCAACTTATTTTGCATTTCCGGATTTCATATTCGTATCCCATATCATTGAAATTCGACTTCCGTCATTTCGAACATGTTTTGCAAATTTTCAATGCATGAAATGCATAAAATAAACATTAGATGTGAATTAATTGATTAGTCTTTAGATATGAAGTGACTTCCGCCTAAATATAGCTCCTTTCTGTGGCCAAGGTTACTCCAAAGTGAGATTTCAATGCCTGAACAGTTATTGACATAAAAAATGTTTACATGATAATTTTCAGTTGCATTTTTCTGACATTTCTTAAGAATTATAATTTGATATGTGCAATGGATAGTTTTAATTGGTATAAAATCAATCATTGCAAACATCGGAACAAAAGTATGTGCTAAGATCGTAGATCATGAAAACAGGAAGATCATTGCAGGTAAAACAACGAAACTTGTGCACGATCGTCGTTAATTCACTGTATACTATTCATTGTATGTATATACATACAAGTTTCGTTGTATACCTGTGTATATAAGGAATGATGCAAGACGAATTGGTTGTATTATTAAATGCATAACTGCAGGTAAACTTTGACCTTTGCGCAGTTCATGCACTTCAGCATCACAAACAAGACAAAGATTTACGTAACTATCCCGTTTCAGCTTTCATGGAAATACTAAATAGAAACTTGAGGATGAGACAATGCACTTCATTCTTAATGTGTTTCTACGATCTTCTCAGTTTCAGTTCCTTATATATACTTGTATTTATTCTCACCTCAACGTTAACAACATTTCCTCAACATTTTAACACGATTCTATACAAAATTCTATTTTTAAAAATCATATCTTAAAACATGTAACGCAATGTCTCGAAAATCTCGCATACATTTTGTTGTTGCAAATCTGATTGGTTTTTGAATGACTTGAAGTTGAAAGAAGCAAAACAAATGTTGCAAAAAATAAAAATGCTGAGAAAACCTTTGAATTCCTTTAAAATTCAATTTTCTTGAAACTCCAACTAATATCTTGAAATCCCTTAATAACCCACAAAAAAAAAACATTATAATTATGACTTTCTTGAAAAACAAGTTAAAATCCACAAAAATCATTAAAAATTCCTAAAAACCTTTTGAAATTTCATGAAATTTAAAATCTCTTAAAAACCTTAGACATGTTATCAAATTCTATGAAATCCTTAAAAAATTCTACAAAATCTTTTAAAAATCATATATGTATAGAAATTCTTTTGAAATTTCTCAATAAAATTACCTGACAAACTTTAAATTCCTTTAAGTCCCATAAAATATTTTCAAACTCATAAAAATCTGATACGATCCCCTTACTCCGTAAAGGGGTAAAGATGGGGAATGTATCGTAGAGTCCATGTTAAAATTTGGCTCTGAGAAGAACTGATTGAGAGGTTTGCAAAGGAATAAGCATAGTTACTAGATAATACCGTTTTTTTTTTATTTGGGTCCTGTTCCCTGAACTGGATCAGAGGAGCGTGATGGCAGGCTGGCAGAGGCAAGAGTGCGTCAGGTAACTGCAGATGGCCGGTCCAAAAATAGAGACACGGATCCTTCGTAGAGACTCGAGGGTTGAGTCCCAAGTCGTCAGTCCTAAGAGAGTAGGACCGACTGAGGTGAGTCAGAGTCCGTCTGACTGAGAGAGCGACGTATGTTTCGTCCGAGGTCCAGAACTGAAGTGTCTCGGTCGAGATCCCGAACTGAAGTGTCGAGTTAGGGCCGGAGGGCCCCCCTCTTCTGCTCTGTGCCGA
>UCOK01014765.1:0-17233 GCA_900474325.1 Synergus umbraculus | reverse complement strand
ATATAAAATGATAAAATTTTAAAAATTGCAAAACACCCGAAAAAATATATTTGGTGTTTTTCTGTAATATATAATATCGATAATAAAAAAAATGTTATTATTTCCGGGATTTTAAATTTTGGGATTTTTATCTTTTTTTGATAGTTTTATATTTTTATGAAATTTTGAATTTCATAATCTTTATTATTTTTGAAATTTTATAATTTTGAGAATTGTAATTTTGGAAAATGTTTAGATCCTTGCCAGTTTCGTACCAATACTGGCCTTGAAGTTGGCATGAGTCCGCAGATCCAGTGCTGGTATTTTTTTTATTACTGTACAAAGCCAGTACTAGGTCGATTCTGGACTGCCGATATTGGAATTTGCATTTGATAGAGTAATGACAATATTGGCACATTACAACTGGCGTGGTACCACGCCAGTTGTAAAAATCGGCTCTACCATGTAATTTCCACTTGGGGAACGGATTATAAAGCGATGAACATGATGGGCTTCGTTCTTAAAACAGTGATAAACCTTTATATCGAATAATGATGACCCATAGCTTCATATCTACGTGCGAATTAGACCTCTCAGCCAGACGCTAAACCCACGAAACCGCGGTCGACCTCTCATTATAGGCGAAGACAATATTCAAATAAAATCGAATAAATTCAAATAAATGCAAATGAATTCCAAATAAATTCGCCACGCTAGAACAAAGAAAAACACACACACATTTCACTAATCAGCACTATCACCTTATTTATTGTTAACTTGAAAATCGAAGACCGTAAAAATATTCACCTGAAAGGTCTTTCGACTCGGCCTCAGACGTAGCGAATTAAAAGATGTTGATCCCTTGAAAGGGAGAATTTCTCTCAGAAACTACTCTCTGATCGCTCACCGATATCCCGAAATTTCCCACTCTTCAAAGAATTAGCAAGTACGGTGATAGGCTGATTAATACGCGTCATTCAAACTTAATAAATAATTGCGCGAAATACAAACCTATCGCCTCATATGCGACGCATATGGGTCGCACGCCGTGAAATTTGCACGCGTGATAGTGAAATGCGAGTAACGTGTATGAATAGTAAATGTCTTTAAAGTAATAAAATTCATTTTCACGCTATTCAAAAGAATGATTTTTTAAAATGTAAATTGAAATTTGTGTGTATTGTGCGTCACACAGTACATACATTTTGCTATCTGAGTTGTTATTGACTCGCACAGTCACAATAATAAGTTTGGCAACGTCGCGCTTCTAGCCGTCGTTATATAACGCGTGTTATTCGAAATTCGCGCACAAACTTGAACACGTGGATCGCTCGCGACCTTTTGTCATATCGCCAGTTCGCTAGGGACGCAATAACCCCGGTTTCCTAGGTGTCAGGACACCTAGATAGTAAGTCGATGACATCCACTGGCAATATATGTGGGTGTCCAAATTATTAGACGGATCAAAAATGAAAAGGTTTGAATAAAAATTTTTTTTTGTAATACCTACTGTTAAAATTATGTAACCTTGTTGTATAATACTATTTCAGACTATACATTTTTTGAGGATATGAATTAATTTTTTTTTGTCTACATGTGAATAGAAACAATCGATGTTTCAAAAACCGTTACATCGAAAATATAACATCATGTGTGAAAAATCAACATCGATATCGCAAAGAAATATCGATTATCGTTATTGCAATAATTGCGCATATGCGCAGGTGCATCTGATTGGTTGTTATTCAAGTGAAGTTTAAAATGCTAAACAATATTATTTTTATTTTTTATTATAAATAATGACATTTTAACTTATACAAATTTTTTGAGACGAATATTAATGAATTTTGATAAAAATAAAAATTAATTAAGGATCATTTGACACAATGTAATGAAAAACATCAACATTAAAACTTTACATCAATGTCACATCACTAACATGTATAGGGAGACTCCACCTTGCGACTGTTGTTGCGCCTCTGCGCTGCAGTTTGCTGACGTTAGTCATACATTTACGGTATAAATTATTTTTACATTCACATTTTTCTATTCTTATTCGCTCTGAATATTTTTCTAAGCAGTTATGGATTTGGGAAAACATTCAACATGTCTCAGAATTATTTCAGAATTTGTTCATTTTTCCATTTTTTGCTTCCTCATAGAGGAAGCTTTGTAGTGGTGACAAAATCCATTTTCCAGAAAAAGGTTTTTTTGGATAAATGTTAATTGGAATATATCTAGTATGATGTCCGGAAAAATTGTCCGCGCGCGTGTGTGTATGTGTGTGTGTCACTTTTTTTTTGTTCCCACCATATCTCTAGAACGTGTGTATAGAAATTGATGAAATTTGGCACACTTATTCCACCCGATAAAACCTTGATTTTATCAGAAGGGTTTAACAAAATATTTTATTTTACAAGTTTTATGTACTTTAAAAATTTTTGAAAAATTGCTTTTTCGACTATAACTTCTCAAATATTCAAAATTCAAAGCAGATGTCAGGAGAAAAACGATTCCTTATAGCGAGGCAAATGTAAATAATTTTTCTTGATTACTGATTACTTGATTGCTTCACTGATTAATTTTCTACTGAAATAATTTTTAAAAAAATTTATTTTTTTATGGTTAAATAATGGAAGATTAATTTCCAAATGGAATAAGAACAGATTGGTTAAATAAAATTGATATAATAAAATTTCGAATACAAAAAAAAATTGAAACAAGTAATATCGAAGCTTAATGCTTCCTCTATGAGGAAGCAAATTGCTCATTGAATGAGCACAAAAGTTGATACAATTTCACGGCTAGTTTTTTATATACCTACAATAAAAAGTGCGTTTTCTCATAAGGTCACATGTTATTTTCAATCATTGATTTTTCGATTATAAAGCTCTGAAAAGTTCTAAAATTTTAAACAGAGCTTCAGTGCATTTTAATACAACTGTATTCCAATTATCAAACGATTCTCATTTGTAATTCTGTTACCATATATTATTTATCTACATACCTCGACACTTTTTTGAAGAATTCAGAACTAGAATTATTTTTCCTGTGTCAGTTTCTCCAGCCTGATAAGTCTTCACAGGGTTATCAAAGATTATTTTAAATTCTTTCACACCCATCTTACAAAAAATGGGCAAATGATGAAACAATTAGAAAATATATTCTAATTTTTTGTTTATTTAATTAGAGAATTCGAATTTCTCACTTTTCTACATTTCAGGCACACAAGTTACAAACAAGAGTTATTGCGTATCCAGTTGTAAATCTGTATTGATGGAATTATATTCTTCTTCTTCTTGTGTGCGCATTCCAATGCGCAAACGTTGGTTTTATAGGTGACTAATTGGTAGTCCTTGTATATATCAACCATGATCCGGTAGGGAGTGAGTCAACTTCTGATCATCTGAAACAGATTTAAAAGGTGCCGCGGGCAAGGTGGTACGACGCGCGACGATCGGCGTCTGCTCCGCGAACAGTGAGAAGGGACAGCACACGAGGTGCGTGCCATGGTTGGAATTATCCTTTTCGATGAAACATCTGCGCAAACTCTGCAATCTGAATCATTTGCACTTTGATGTTATATACGTAACTCACGTATCTACACATACAACAAGTTTTACTATCTATACGTATATATCTGCATCAAAGATGCTGCATTTTATATTCATGATGAACGTATTAATTTTAAAATCTCTCTTAAGGGCGAATGGAATCTGAAAGTAAAAATTGTTAACAAACTGCCAAAAACTGTCAAGATCTGTGGAAAGACACAATTCTATCAGCTTAATTGTAGCGAGAGATCGTGAAGGTACAAAAGATCCAATATCAATTTTCTTGGCAGAAACTAAAAGAAAGAAATTTTGAATAAACCTCTGAAAAACTGCTGAAACCGGCGGACATTTTAACTTCTATGATGGAAGAAACTGAATATTGACAGCTCAGACAAACAGCGAGGTACGTGACCAATTATACCTCGCAGTTTGTCTCAGCTGTTTCTTCCATCATGGAAGTTAAAATGTCCGTCGGTTTTAGCATGAAATAATCTCGTGCTCGTTTATCAAAATCAAAGTGGTTTCTTCAAAATATCTTTCTTTTAGTTTCTACCAAAGAAATTGAAATTGGACGTTTAGTGCCTTCAAGATCTCACGCTAAAATTAAGCTGAAAAGTTGACAGAATTAGACAGGCGTGGAACAAGAGTCTCAAAACAGTAGGTGTCGGAAACCACTCTACACATTAAAACTAAATAAAAAAAAGAAAACAACAAGGAATCCAAGCCCCAAAAAAGTACGTTTAGTTTGGAATTTAACTATCCGTCTAATAATTTGGACATTCACGTATATTGCAAGTAGCTGTATTCGAATGACTGTCTGGATGTCCTGACACTCAGAACCCCGTGATTGTTGCGCCCCTGGAATCTAAATTTTTCTACATGAGTGTTTTTCAAATTCCATCAGCCTTAATAGCTGTTAATTTTCCTAACCGCTTCTTTTTATATTTAAACTACAACCAATGTAAAAAATTAGTAAGAAGTAATTTTTACTTTAAAGATTAAATATCAATAATTCATTAATAGGGAAGTTGTTTATTAATCAAATTCAGCGCCAAATTTTGCAACTTTTTGGCTTTCGAAGATAATCCACTATCCCAGTCGAGGTACCATCCCCACCACTCTGAAATATTGAAAATATTATACTTCTCCGTGGTATAAATCTTAAATCCAGACTGTCTTTTCTTAAAATGAAACGTGATTAAATATGGACTTACAATTTAATTTCTTAGCTTATTATATGTCGTGTCAGATCGTACATAAAGCTTCTAAAGCTGTATTAGTGACCTAATTTCCTGCGATCTAAGATTGTTAAACATTATTATTCCAAATATTCTAATATATTTTTTAAAAGTATTTTTTACCTCTGGTTTTACTTTTTCCGCAACTTTATATTACCAACTAGTGGTGAATAAGCGAGCCTATAATCGCTGGAAATAGACTTTGAGAGCTACTGCCCTCCAGCACCACGGGAGCATCTGCTAAACTATTTTTAGCTGGCCGGGAAAAGCAACTCAATCGATAAGATTAGCTTTTGCTAGGAGAACACTTTATTTCCTACTGAAAAATGAATGATAATATTGATTAGAGTATTATCCACTTTCTCGTACAAGGAAATATTAGCTAAAATCTATAGTTTTGTACGTATTTTTCACACTTGAAAGGTAAACAAAAAAAATGAGCGCGCCTATGGCGCGCGGGGGGTCGATTATGGTTCGGGCGTCGCGCTTCGCGTGCTTGTGCCCTTCGTGATGCTTGCACCTTACAGGATGATTGTACGCTCGATATTTAATTTAAACTTCGCGCATCGTGCTCGGCAGTGTCTCCAGATCGTGGGATTTTTCGGCCCCCACTCTATGACCCACGAGGGGCCGAAAAATCCAACGATCTGGAGACACTGGTGCTCGGCTCTGTTTAACAATGTTTTTCATGTTTAAAACGAAAACTACTCATCCTATTGAGAAATGGCCAAGGAGAACTTGTAGATCTTTTTAAGGCCAATAATTATGTTTCTTATCATTTTCTCTATATCTCGCGTTATTTGGCTCAAAATTTGAATTTTCGATGTATTAAGGAAATTCAAAAAGTTGTTATGCCTATCCTATAGAGTGTTCAAAAAGAAACATTTTTCATCTTTAGACTCTTTTTCATATCGTGCGTTGTTTGGCTTCTAATTCAAATTTTATTTCATTTTTTTGGATTTTCAAAATATTATAAGTCTTTCAATTTTTTTTATCCCAAAAAGTCATTAAGAAAAATTGTTCGTCTTTTTGAGGGCTACGAACATCTGCCATTAGAATTTTTAAATTAAAAAAAAAAGTGGTTTTAAAAATATTCAAAATGTTCCACCTTTTTAAATTTTTATCCAAAATGGCTGACCAACGAACTTGACCTTCATTTTAGGACACTAAAAGAGTCCAAAGGACAATCCAATCTGTCAATTTTTTCGAAAGTTATCGTGTTCACAAAATAAAAATCTACAGACACACAGACAGACAGACACATTCGTAAAAGCATGTTTTTCGGGTTTAGAGGGTCCCAAAACGTGGACATTTGATGAGAACTGGGGGGGTCAAATTTTATACAAATCTAATACATTCTCTCTGATGAGAATGTAAAAATCGATATTGTGGTTTTAAAGTGAGAGAAATTCAAATGAGAGAAATTTGCAGACAAAGTTCATAAATATTTCACCATCATGAAATAGGAGCCGAAGGATATAGGAGTAAATTGAAATTGATAATGAAATAGAAACGGATAGACAGGAATAGACGAGATATGTCAAGGAGTAGATCAAACCTATCTTCCCTCTACGGATCAATTGAGGAACCCATTAACGTCCAGCTGGACACGTTTTGTACACCTCTCTTCCCGCGGTCGCAGCTATTGCACTTCGAGGAAAAAAAAATCTAAAAAAATGTATACTTATAGTTTGAAGTATGCTCTTTCCGGTGGTATCACTTAAATAATCGATACAATTTTTTGGTGATCAAAAAATGTAGTTTGAAACAAAAAATGACGATATTAGAAGGTAATGTTTTTTTTACTCGAGTTTTCAAAGATTTACCGGCTTATGATCATCTTGGAATCGGTCTAGATCGTGGACGCGATGTCTGAATTTAAAAAATATGGGGTGGTGAAGTCGGTTTGACCAATTAGAAACTTCAACATGGCGCCCGAATTCCAAAATTTTTTCCAGAACATTCATGAATTTTTTTCTCTAAAACGAAGCACTTTACAAAACAATTACTAAGAACAAAAAGTGCTTAGAATTGGACAAAGAATACACCTGAAAAAAAGTTCCGTTTTGCTAAAGGTTTGAGATCAGCATAGGGACTCTGAGTTAGCTTCACGCTATATAGAGCGTCGGATTCTCTCGCTTTATCTCATGAGTTAACAAAAGAGATCCGATCGCTATATAGCATAAATGCTAACTCAGAGTCCCTACACAGGTCCATCTAAACTTAAATTGTCAAGTGCTTTACCGATTTTAGCAAAACGGAAATTTTTTTTCATTATACAATCTAAAAAGAGTACACAAACCTCCGTTTTAATGTTCCCTAACATTTCCCAAAGTTTCAGTAAAAAATATTAAATTTTTTGGAACAATCATTGGTTTATTTGAAAATAAATAAAATCGAAAAAATTTGCTCATATAGTAATATCTGGGAGTTTTAGAAATCTTACCAAATTATAAGTGATTTGGAAGGTTTTCGTGAATTTCTTTTGCGTCATTTGTTTTTCTTCTTTCAACTTCAAGCCATTCGAAAGCCAATCAGCTTTTGGCAGCAACAATGTTAAATCAGCTGTTAAGGACTTGATGTATTGCGGAAATTAACTATTAGGAAATAGAGACATTCTTCGTTTGTTCTCCGTAATCGGCATTTCTTCAAAGAGAGTAATCGAACGGAAATGCGTGAGCGTCGATTGAACGAAAGGGGAGCCGGGGCGCCTCGCCGACCGTTCATCGCTTCGTATATCGTCAAGTTGCCAAGTTGGTGGTATACAAAAAGAGATTGAGGTATGGGTGCCATAACGACCTAAGAACCTACATTCGTTCGATCCAGCGGCAAAGCATAGTTGAAGACTTTGTACCTATACTATACTAAATGGACAAAAATTTATCGTTGAAACAGAAAAATTCTGAAAAATTAAATTAACAAAATTAAAATGTATTTGAATAAAGTAATTTTTATTTTTTTAACAGCCAACTGTATCTTCAGTTCATGAATTTTCATATAATTTCAATAATAGAAAAGTCAGGTATAATATTATAGCTTATTAAGCTGTGACATCATATGAGTTTTAATTTTAAATTCATATACAAAATCAAATCAAATAGAAATATACACTGAAAAAACAGTTTGGCTTGATCAACAAAAATTTGGTTGGCTCAACAAAATAATATTGTTGTTATTTGTGCAAACAAACTGTTTTGTTGTGCCAACAAAATTTTTTTGTTGAGTCATTTGGTTGGCCTAACAAAACTATTTGGTTGGCCTAACAAAACTATTTTATTGGCCCAAAAAAATTATTTTGTTGACACAAGGTATATAAAATTTAATAAACTGTTTTACCTAATTTTTAAATTATTTTTACATTATTTATACTTAATTTATATATATTTGTATTATTGCATGCTTTCTACGCTATGAAAAATCAGAAAGAAATTTTTCGGCGACCGGGATTCGAACTACCTAAATACTTATATCTAACGTAGATCGAACGCCACTTAAACCACACGGCTAACATCACACATGAAATATTTGATAAACATCCCAGCAAAATATCACATAAGCCATGACTGACGGACGCGCATGCGTTGTCGTATACCTTTTGGTCTAACTAAAAATTTGTGTTGTTTTCGTAATTTTAATCGATTTCAAGGAATTTCAAGATACAGTCGACTCCCGTTAATTCAACACTTTATTTTTCGAAAAATCTCCCACCATAGATTTTTTCAAATTTTGAACATTATGTCCTTTGTTTTTGAAGCGCGCTCACAAGTGCTCAAGTCACATGGTCCTTATTTTTCGATTTTGGATTCTTTTTGGTCCTACCCCATTATTTTGTTGGAATGACCAAAAAAAAATCTCCATCAAATTTTAACGAAATCGGTTCCTATTAACATTTGTCAAAAAAACACTCAAACTTTCTTATGCAATTAACATGGAAAAAAGTACGGTCCAATTTCAAATGAAGGTATTTTTTTAGATTTCACCGAAAACCTTTAGCTCTGTGCAGTTATGATCTTTACACTTTTTTGAAAAAACATCTATATGAGAAAATTTGTTTCTTCAAAATTTACAAAACGGCGGACCCCTAAATTTGAACCAAAATTACAATTTCCACAATTAATAACAAAATCTCGTAAAATTCAGACAAGAGGCATATTTATTTAGCAGGTGTCAATTAAAAGACTATATTATTGTACAGAAACATATTTCGTAATGCACGAAAGTCAAAATTTTTGAGTATTTAATAATGCTCGAAAGTCAAATTTTTAAGTATTTAAGGGGGTCTTCTCATCTGATGGGTAAAAAAATCGATTTTTTCTTTTTTGCACAAATCGCTTCTTAAACACATCTAGAATGTGTGTGAGAGGATTTTTGACAATTCGAATTCGTTAAGAAGTGAAAAAGATTTTTATTTCATTCATACCTAAACTTTTTTTTTTTCATACCCAAACTTTTTTTTTGCACAAGTCGCTTCCTAAACATATCTAGAATGTGCAAAATTGCAAAATATCTCTATCAATATTTAGTTTCTTCCATCATGGATGTCAAAATGTCCGCCGTTTCTGACAGGAAATAATTACAAGCTATTTTGGGACTATAAAAATGAGTTTTCGAAAAACTGATCATCAGCGCCCCTTATTCATTTCTTCTCTCTATTTTTTTCTATCAAAAACCTCTAAATTTTCCCTCTTTTGCCTTTGACTCGAAAATTTCAAGTCCACCTGAAAAGTTGGCAGAATTAGACAGACGCGCAACAAACGTCTCAAAACAGTGGGTGTCGGGAGCCATCCTACACATTAAAAATCAATAAAAAAAAAAGAAAAAGAACAGATTAAAACCCCTCAAAAAGTGCGTTTATTGTGGAGTTGTATTATCCTTCTAATAATTTCGACATACATGCATATGGCAAGTAGGTATACTCGAATTACTGTCTGGGTGTCTTAACCCCGTTATTGTTGCGCCCCTGGGGTCTGAGTTTTTCTACATGAGAAATTTTCAAATTCCATCAGCCTTAAGACATCACATCCGAAGAAGTAAAATCTTCAACAAAAACTTAAAAAGAGCTTCCGCTTCACAGATTGCCTCTGTAATGCGCTCATAAAAAGAGAAACTTTATTACCGAAGGATTACCCAGTTTCACTTAACACATGAATTTCAATTTAATAAATAGATTAGATAATTTTTAGATAATTGCTAACGAATAGTAATGATCTGCTGCACTACTTCGGCTGAACATATTAACCTATTTGTAACGAACACTGCTTCCACTTTTTACAACAGATTTCATATACAATCTATTCAATGTATAAACTATCTATCGCGTGTAAAACTTACCAAAACGTGATAATAGAAATTACCATACTTAGTAGACATTCCACAGAAGTTCACACATGTGACAAGATGACTTCCCTTCAAAAGTGAAACTTGTTGAGTACAAACTCAAACTCTCTCCAAAAGTTACATTCGATTGGGTCTACTTTTCTAGCATTTTACTGAAATTTATACTTTTTTTTTGATAATTCTAATTATCAAGAATACTAAACGTGATTCCTCTTTTTAAAGTTTATAGGAATAAGCGGGTCATCTAGCTACATGTAGACGTCATGGCGAATGCTTCCTTTTTAATACTTGACTGCACAAAGAAAGAATGTTCCGTTCTCACCATAATAGCGGCGGAAGTATATAAGTAGTATTAAGAGTAAAGCTGTTGTTGACTTTTACTTTATTCTAACAATAAGTTCCTAACACACGAATGATATTTATCGTTGTTGCAAACTAGGCGCATACTCATGTAAGTCAAATTGTCAACTGCATAGCTGTCGATCTAAACAAGCTTGTATTTAATTACACTCATCTCCCGATCGAGGGCACCGCTCGGGGGTCGAGTGCCCTCGATCGGATGGGATTAAAATAGCTCGAGCGAGCACTCTGACGTTACTACTCAGGACCGAATGTATGTAGACTTTAAAATTCGCTAATTCCTATACTACGCAGGCTACGCAGTACGGCGCTGACTTCAAGGTCACTTCGAGCGCCGGCACTTCAATGTAGGCTGTCGAGGGACGCGTATCGGGAGATGAGTATACACTGAAATCTCAGTTGCGCATTCTTGCCTCGGTTCTTCAAGACTCTTTGTGAGTGAATTTCGCAGGTAAAGATATCAAGGTCGTATATACCATTGTTCCCTTTGGAGGCTCCACAATGATGTGTATTGATCCTCATACGTCGTGCATGGCGCAAATGGTTGATTGGTTGCTTTTACATGGTTGCGTCTGATTAGTTACTTTCCGCAAATGAGTGAACCTGGCGGCGCCTCCCTTTCGAATCCTCACCTGCCCTTGTCTAAGTTTGGGAGCGAACCCAAGTTCTAGGAATACTACAACTGACTGAACTGAACTGAGGTTTCAGTGTAACTGCAAGATCAACGTTTACAGAGTTTCATACACTTAGTTGTTCCGTAATCACATATTCTACAATACAATCCTATATAATATCACATTTGTCTTTTTTTTGCAAAGAAAGACTGAAGAGAGAAATTGCCTCCATAATGTAAAAATTATTGTATATTAGTCAGCAGAGTAATAATAAACTGACACAGATTGCACAAATGTAGATATAGTTATCTGTAAAAATCGTAGAAATGAGATTTTAAGTTACTATAATAATGATTTTCAAGGGATATGTTTAAAAAGTATTTTTAGAGGGATAAATTTTCGAAAAGGGTGGATTATAAATATGATAGTGAAAACTGTTGCAAATTATATTTTCATGGTGAAATCATGAAAAAACCATAAAAATCATGGTTGTTTTGCGTTTATATTATCCAATATGCAAAATTAAAAAAAAAATGATTCAAACATTCGATCTCATCGAAGTACACATTTTTTGTTTCAAGCATTTGTTTCTACGAGTGATCGTTTCGGATAAAATTAGAGAGGGAAATGGTCAAGGAGAATAGTAAAAGAGAATGGTAAAGGGATATGGCAAAAGGAAACTGTAAATCCACTTTTCCTAAAAAAGGTTTTTTTTGAACATATTTCAAGGGCAATATATCTAATAT
This sequence comes from Synergus umbraculus, assembly GCA_900474325.1. Classification (NCBI taxonomy): domain Eukaryota; kingdom Metazoa; phylum Arthropoda; class Insecta; order Hymenoptera; family Cynipidae; genus Synergus; species Synergus umbraculus. The sequence goes on along the minus strand of UCOK01014765.1, from coordinate 5,405 downwards.
GATGATCTGAAAAATTGTCCGGATGTATGTATGTATGAATGTATGTATGTTTTTTTTTTCCGGGCTGAGGAGGGGAAATCTTCCATAAGACTTCCACGGGGAGTGAGCCCGCGGGGTGTAGAGATTCCTACCCACTAACCCCCACCCCCTTCATTGACTAGCCCTTGCGACTTCAAGCACCCACCAGCACTCCTTTTCAGTATTACTTCGGTGGGGCCTTTTCCAATCCCAAAGGATTCCTCTTCGGATACTGCATTCCTTACCCTATCAGTCTTGTTCTCTCTTCAGTCATTTCTTCTTTCTTCTCTTTCCTTTTCTTCTTTGGCTTTAATAGCTTCCCTGATAAAGGTGGCTATTTTGTCCCAATTTTATTGTGTCGAAAGCATGGTCGCTATTAGATTGTCTTTCGTCAATGGCAACCCAACTTCCGCGGTTACTTCTCTTCTCTCCTGCTGGTGCGCTGGGCACGCGAAGAGTGTGTGTTTCGCATCGTCTTTCTCTTCCCCACAGAAGCGGCAGTTGCTATTAAGTCTGTGCCTCCTTTCGAGCAAATAGGTGCCCAAACACCTATGTCCACTAAGTGCCTGCGTGAGGCAGTATTCCATCTCCCCGTGCTCACCCAGAACCCACTTCTTTATCCTCGGTATGAGCGCATAAGTCCACCGACCTTTGCTTGACGAATCCCATCTGTCTTGCCACGACATTAGCAACGTCCCTTGTGGAGTTGCTCGAATGTTCTTCTTCTTCTCTTCGGTTGTATTACCTTGCGACTTCCGGTGCACTGCTCCCATGTGTTTGTCCACTAAGTATGGCGCAACATGTACTGCCCAAGTTGGTGCCCCGTACAGGTGAATCGACTCCACCACCGTCGACAGCAACCGCCTGCGTGCTGGGCATAAGACGCATTAGCGACGTACAGGCCACTGACGCTTTCGTTGCTGCTACCTTTACGTGGTGTTGAAAAGACCATTTGTTGTCCAGCCATACACCGAGATACTTTATTTCTCTCTTCAAAGGGATCACTTCGCCGTTTATCCGAAACACGGGAGGCTCGAATTTCCTCCGCCTCGTTACCGATATTGCCTCGCATTTGCGAACTGTGAGTTGCAGAAACCTACTTGCCAGCCAGTCGGCTATCAGCTCCAAGGCTTCATTAGCTATCAGCTCCGCCAACTCTGTTGTTTCCGCTACCACGACTAATACCAGGTCATCGGTAACTTTAGCCTTAGTATCCCATCGTACATACAGATCCACAAGAAGGGACCCTTTACGGATCCTTGCAGTACTCCTGCCGAGAGGTCGACTACAATTCTGCCCTTCTGCGTTGGTTTAATCAGCTTCCTGTTCTTTAAATAGCTGCTCATGATCCTAAGAAGATACTGGGGCATCTTCTTCTCCTCAGCCAGCGATTGGTAAATACATTCCCAATTTGCGGTGTTGAATGCATTCTTCACGTCAAGCGCTATTACGGCGCAGTATCCTCCTCTGTCAGGCAATTTGTACAGGGCCTCATTGACTTTCTCCTGTACCTGCCTTAGCGCATGATGAGTGGACTTGCCCTTACGGAAGCCATACTGCGCTGCGGAAATCCCTTCGTTCTCTTCTCTTTCGAGCACTTTCTCCATCCTGTTGAAAATCATCCTCTCCAGAAACTTGCTGGGCGAATCGATCATTCCCAGAGGTCTGAACGATGAGGGGTCATCCGCCGTATGAATGTATGTATGTATGTATGTGTGTGTGTCACGATCCAGAAATTCCTCGTAAACGCATAGAGATAAATTGATAAAATTTTTCATAGTTAATCCACTACACTGAGAAACTCTGTGTTAGAAAAATTACTAATATCGATAGCAAGTAGAGGGAAAATCCCAAAATTGAGAAATTTTAATACAGAAAATAATAAATTTTACTATTTCATTAGTAATTTTTCTTATTTAAATAGTAAAATTTATTATTTTCTGTATTAAAATGTCTCAATTTTGGAATTTTGTCCCTACTTGTTATCGATATTAGTAATTTCTCTAACATAGAGTTTCTCAGTGTATATACCAGTGATGTCCAAGCGTGAGTAAATGAGTAGTTTGCCTTCCCCCTCTCCTAACATCTTTGGTGGCTGGTTTCCCCTCCGGTGCCGGGCGGCCCAGGCCAAGCTTTTATATAATTTTTGAATTTTAATTTTTGACCAACCACTAAAGATGTTAGGAGAGAGGGAAGGCAAACTACTCATTTACTCACGCTTGGACATCACTGATATATACCTAGTTGAATTTCTTATAAGGGTTTAACAAAATATTTAATTTTACAAGTTTTATGTACTTTTATAATTTTCGTAAAATTTATTTTTCCACTATAACTTCTCATATATTGACAATATAAAGCTGATGTAAGGAAAATGAAGATTTCTTTCATCAAGACGAATCGATTGACTTAGATGATTAATGCATTTCATTAAATAATAAGTGTGTTATGATTAATTGAATTTTTTAAAATTAATTTCTGGAATATAACTTCTCAAATAATAAAAATTTTCTCAATTTCTTTATTACTAATCCCTTATTTTAGTTCGTAACTTAATACGAATCTGTGTGACCAATTATTTTGCAGGCAGGGGCGGATTCAGTCAAGGGCTTTGGGGGGGGGCCACGAAATAATTACCTTTCCCCATCCACCAAGTTTTTGTATTTATAAGCTGCGTGAAAATTTCAAATCTGAGCTTTTTTTGGGAGGGGGGGAAGAAGCCATGCACCCCCCCTCGATCCGCTCATGTTTGCAGGTCACAATTACTTTATATCTAAATTGTAGTTCTCTGAAATTGTGCTTTTAAAAATCTTGGAATTGCAGTTTAATTTAAGAAATCGTCTGGAAATTCAAGAAAGGATAAAATGAGTAACGCGAAATTAATTAAATGGAGATTAAATTGTGTCAGGTGTAGACAGAATAATAAGTTGAGAGAGAGTACTGATAAGAATAATAATGTGTATTGTCCAAATCAAGCAGAGAAGAAACTGATAATCCGAGAATCAAAATAAACAAATGATAATATCAAGAGACTGTTAGGCTGGACACAAATAGTCTCAAACAATTCATATAATAAACGAGTGTAATAAATAACATTCTAACGGTTTCAAATTCAAATAATTAATCAGAGAAACTAATATAAATCGTCGATAAGAACCTAAGACAATAAAAATATGCAAATCTATAAAAATACCTATCCCCGATAATTGGAAGTCGATAAGTGGCTTCACCAATAATTTAAATAAAAAGACAAGATTCCGAAAAATGAAGATTACAATAAATTAACACCGGAATTCATAAATCCCTTAAATAATACCACAATTGAAACACACTTAAGCGAAACGATCATATGTACGACATAAGGTCGAAATTAAATGAACATAATAAGACACTGTCAATCTCATGACCGTTTAACAACGTACGGATCACGAAGACATCGAGATAACAAAGATCGAGGAGAAAATGCGAGGCAACTTACGAATGATGCAAATTTATAAACCTTACGAAATGACAGTGACTCACAAAAACATCTAGGATTGGAGTCCTTACAGTAGAAGAGTCAGGATTTCGAAAGTTCAGTTTGACCGATTCTCGATGTCTTTCTATAGCCGCCTTTTTCCACTCGAAGGTGGACGAACATCAAATAGAACCTCGTTCACGATCGCCAAAGTATCCTCTCTTCTCATCAAACGTCCAAAAAATCGATAAATTAACACACCACGCTATAAAGAATAAACAAAACCACACACAAACCATTAGCACAACCTATCACCTTTTAAATTATTTAAATTCACTGCAAAACAATAATTTTACCTTCAAACTAAGTCTATGAAGAGTGAAGCGTGGCGTGATAATATTTCTGTCGTCTCAGTCCAACGATCAGAAGCAAAGAGAACGATCGTTGTTCGCCAGCCTTTTCATCAAGTTAGATGTCTCTATTCTATTTATTTTAGCAAAGGTGATAGGTTGCTCATTCTGCGTTACATCTTTCATACAAAATTTTAATAATACCCGCGAAATACAAATACATGTTACATCTGGGAACAAGGGCAAGCTAAATGAAACAATTTAAATTTATTTTACAAATTTATAAAATTAATAGTTACAATTTTTGGGTTGATTCATATTATTTAGACAAGAATTGACCCTTACGAAAAGCTAAAATGAGCCTGAGTTGAGTGATGGATGACTGGGCTTACCGGTGATGATTTGTTAGATGAGTTCAGGTAATTCTTTTATAATCCTCCTCGTATCACTGAAATTCGCTTCACTGATTTCTTTTAATTGGGAATGTCACTAAACTGTCACTTCACTTGGTTTCTAGAATTGGCAAGTTCAGCAATTTTTATAAGTTCAACAAATTTATTAAGTTCTCTTCGGTCGAAATTAGATATTTTATAAGTTCAGCAAATTTGATAAATTCAACTTTTGTAAGTTCTCTTCGGTTGAACTTAAGAATTTTACAAGTTTACTTCTTCCCACACTGGACTCTGAATTTTTAAGATTCATCTTGCACTTGTTGTAACACTGGGTCAAGCTGTTGACCTGACGACTCAAAACTGCACTGACTTTCACCATAGTAGATCTGCACCCTTAACTGTTTAACTCAAGACTGGATCCTCTATGGGCCGTGCTGTTTTTTATGCTGATCCTAGATACCGAGGAGTTTCGATAGTTCGTTGTTGGTGCAATGTCTGTGAGAAGCGTAGTTTCGATAGCTCAGTTTTGGTGCGTATCTATGAGAAATATTTCAATAATTCGTCGTTGGTACATATCCATGAGAAAATATTGTAGTGTTTTTGCACATGGATACTCTGCAGGTATCAACCTGTTTTTTGGCCAGCTGCACTAGCGAGGGTGGCTTCTGGACCTCTCACGGACGTTTTGAAAGATTGAGAGTGTGAAAGATTGAGAAAGTTTATAGTGTACCTTTGAGGGCGGATGTTTAGGTATGAAGGTCAGTGTCCTCTTGCAGATTTACAGATTTATTATTAGTGTTGCAGGTGGCTCGAGTCGTAAGGGTCAGTTACATAAGTATGAATTAAATAATGATTACAATTTTAATTATGGCTTATGATGTAATTATTACATGTTGTCAATTGTGATATTAATATTTTCCTGGGAAAGATAATAATATACCTTCGGCACTAAGTCTTAAAATCCGCAACAAAAGATACTCAAAAATAAGTTTGGGCGCCAGATCTTTCTTGGATCAATTTAACTCAACGAAACTCATTAATAGCGAAATCAGCAAAAATGAGTTTTCATGCAGGATAGGCAAACAACGCAAGGAAACCTACATGAAACACTCCAACGTAAGATAGGAAACTCGATATAAGATAGTATTTAATGTATTGGCACAACGCAAGATAACATACATTAAATAT
>UCOK01014764.1:0-19122 GCA_900474325.1 Synergus umbraculus | reverse complement strand
CACATTTTATAATCTACGTGGAAATTCCAGCTTTATATTACTACGTGAATTTTAAAATGGATTTGTGTGTGCATTTTAACATCCCTGTTGGAAGTAAAAATATAGAAAAGGATAGAGATTTTAGAGATTTTGTATCCCTCCCAAGTGTACACTTTGCATGCATGGATTGCAAAAGGGATAAAAAGATTGGTGTGGATAGGCGAAGGATATAGAAAGGTAGAAAGATGGAGATTTATTTTAGGACATTAAACAAATATACTAAGTATGAATCATTTATAGACATAGAGTTACACCACCGTCGGAAATTGTCCGTACACTGAGAAACTCTGTGTTAGAAAAATTACTATTATCGATAGCAATAAGTCAGGCCAAAAATCGTTCTAAAAACATACAATGTTCCAAAGACGTTTTTGGAACATTTTTAATTGATTGAGAATGCGGTAAATGGGTGCGACTTGGAACGCGACACGACTTGGGTAAGGTGGTGGGGACGCGACACCAATTTTACGCGCGGAAAAAATTTACGCGCGGAACTAGAGTTAGAGTCGCTGTGTGGATTCACCTTAAGAGGGTATTCTTGTCAAGAATTTTGGAAAAATCAATTTTTTTGTTGCATATTTTCAAAGATTAGGCTTCCAAGAATATATCTTCTGAAGGATTTTTTATAATTTCGATTATTGACAGAGTTATAGCCATTTCAGTGACATAGCGAGTGAGCCGGTTCTGCCGCGTATGAGCTTGTTTGGAGTTGTTTTATACATTGTATGAGCTTGTTTGGATGAATCATGCTATATATGACACTTAAGGTGCAGTCCCATGTAGGCGGAAAACGTCGGCGTAAAGCAGAAACTCATGAGAGTGAAAGAGATAAATAGATCAGTCTATCTCTGTCACTCTCCGACTATCTCCGTCTCAACCGACGTTTTCTGCCGACATGGGACTGCACCTTTACGCTCAAATAGTGCGAGCGGGCATTTTCGGAACTAAAATCATAAATTTCAGATGGTTGGTTTCTATCTTTGTCATATTTCTGACATCTCAAGTCATTTCCTGACACGACAAATTCAGATTCAAAATATTCATTTTCTCAAGAAAAACACGATGCATTTTTTATAAGATGCACTCTAGGATTTCGTCAGATCCTAAATATTTGGTGAGTTTGTTTTATTTATCCCGAAATCTACTCTTTAAATTAAATACCGAGGCAGGGCCGTCTTTATTATTGGGGGCACCCAAAAAATTTTCTAAGTTTCCATTATCCAACGCCCTTAATCACGGAAAATTAATAAGGAATTTATTATTTATAGCCATAAGACTTCAAAATATGTACGACACTTACATGTTCAGGAACATTAATGCAGCATGCAACTACGTGTTTGCATTTCTGACTGGATCCAGCAAAACACGTGCACTGCATTTTTTCAATTACACCATTAAGGTAGTTGTCTCGCGGCAAAAACACTCAAAAGTTTATGCTCAGATAGATGTAAGATATTGCATGTTCTCTCCTAACCATTGGTCAAAAGTTTTAACTGGGATTGTATAATCACATAGAAGCATCCTATATACGTATACACACGTTCAGTCACAGTTCGTATGGCAACGATATTGGCAACACTGCAATTTCATTCTCAGTCAAAATGGTGATGATGCACTTATAGCCTCAAAATTGTATTGTCAAAATCGTCGAAATGTCATCTCAGTGTGGCCACATCGTCACTGTATAACCCCGCCATGTGTCTCGCGAGAACAGAAATTATTCCGTCGTCACAATGCTTTGTTGTGAACCGGGCTTTATAGTAGCGAATCTACGCGCGAATTCAAACTGTTTGAATAGTAGATAAGGATAAATAAATGCTCCTACGCATGAGCGGCGTTGGTACCTAACACAGTTCATCTTGATCAATCGTTCGATACAGAGCTCTCATGCTCTAGTTAAAAAATATCAATCCACTGCGCGTCCATTTGCCTGTTCTCGTCTAAGAGTTGGGAAACCGTTCGCTCTGTTCGATCGGAGATACCTAGTCGGATCAACAATGTAAATAATATCAAAACGCCTGTTCTCATCTAAGAGTTCGGAAACCGTTCGCTCAGTTCGATCGGAGATCCCTAGTCGGATCAACAATCAATATAAAAATTAAGCCCGACCACGTGTGTGATGCCAACGCCGGTTCTCGTTTTTTCTTGTGTTCAATTTTCATTCTTGATTCTTTGTTTTCATCATTTAAAATAAGATCATTCAATTTAGTAAAGTGTTACAAGTCTCTGTGATGAATTCTACATAGAATTCATCTTCGTGGATTGTCACGCGAGAAAGTGTGAATAATTCATGTGATGTGGATTATTCCGCGAGAAAAATCAATCAAGTGTTTATTTTCAATAAAAGGGTTTTTTATGCCTCTCGTAGGCTTTTTCCCTAAAGTGATGTGTTTTTATTGAACGTTTTCCTATCATCTAATTTAATTCTAGTTCATAAATTCAGTGTTCAATCATCTTCTTAATTCTCACGTGCAATAATTTGAATTCTAAAATACATAAAATAAATTTCTTCACTAAGTGGTTGAACCGTTTCTGGCAAAACCACTCGAAACAAAACAGAAATATTATTCTTTTCAATATTATATCTTTTATACTAAACGCACAATAATTTTGATATTTTTCATATAATCCACACGATATTTTACTATACATCTGTAGTTCTTTAGCACAATGGTAAGATTCGTTTTCATACTAGACTTCATAATGTGTCGATTGCCCATGTTAGCTATAGGAGACCCATGCAAAAAGTACTGAACATAATTAAAAATATTTGCTTTTAGAAACACACGATTAAGCTAAAAATTGGAGCATGGTAGAGATAAAGTTAAGATAAAGTTAAGTTAAGTTCCCCTTATTTCGTGTAGAGCACTTTTTAAATTTGACGTTTGCAAAGAAAATGCAATGATAGAAACCGCAGTTTCACTTTCCACCTCTTTTTCGCAAAATAGCGTAAAACTTTTTCTATTCCCTCAACGAAATTTCTACATCCAGGTGTAGATTTTGTGAAATCACAAATCTGAGGGATGGTTGTTTTCATTTTTAATTTTTTGCAACAATTTTCAATGTTTTGACATGAGGTTTTCAAAAATCAACCTACTGTCGCCGACCATATTGTATTTGCCGCTAGTGGTACCCTCAAGAATTCAGATCCCAATACAATTTATGTTGAGTGAAACAAACACGTATTACTACTTTATCATGACATACTTTTTCAAATATGTTTTAAATACTACGCAGAAGGACTTACATTAGCTGTTGAAAAACCATAAATGAGTTTGAGGTATTTTGTCATTCCAAGAGCAAGTGTAGCATCACCCCATTGGTTACCCATGGTTGCAACAGCAGAAGCCCAAACTGGAACGGACCGCAAAAGTTTTCCCCAAGGTATTACTGCTGCCTGTTGCCAAAAATAAATATATACAGTTAAAAATAATTAATTTTGAAAACAATCTAATAATGATTACTTTTTATAACGTAAAATAGATGTATTTATTTCAAACAATGTAGGGAAAATTTTTTTATAAATTATATAATATTATTTTAGGAAAATAAATAATATGTCGTAAAATATAAGATTTAAAAAAAAAAAGGTAAACGCGTAGAAAAGCACGCAATTGATATCATATTTGAAAAAATATATTGTAGGTTATATAAAACAGCTAATACAACAAATTTATTGTTATTTCTCAGATAAAAACACATAGCGAAACATTAGTGATGTAAACACATAAGTTCTTAAACGTTCTTACTTCGCATGAGGCATTTGACCTAGCTGGTAGGTTTTTTTTACCGATCACACATAAAAGAAAAATATTTAACGAAGTTATGAGTACTTGAATTCTGAAAACTGATAAACTGATAACGTTGTCAAAAAATAATCAAAATATGTCTTTATTGTGTGACATTTTTAAAATAAACTTTATGATTTTGTGATTTAAATTTTCCAACAGTTTTCGAGAAAGGAACTAACGTGTTAAATCAGAATCAGAAAGAAGAAGATAAATATCTAAGGGGTTGTGTATAAATTACGTTAAGCCTTTTGGGGAGGGGGGAATCCGGGGAATGCAGAATCCGTAATAGTTATTATAAATTATAAATTCCACATTATCGATATTACCTATCTAGAAATTTATATTATATATGTATAAATGTCAATATCAATAGTTTATAAAGTATAAAAACATTAAGGGGGTATTCTCATATAAACGGCGAAAAATGAATGTGAACTTTAGGAATTTGTTTTGAAAAAACTATAAGATATTTTTTATTGCAATTTTGAGAGCATTTTATTAACAATTCGAAGAAGTAAAAAAATTTATTTATGAAATAATTGTCACAAATACTCTGCTGGTGTCCTGTTGAAGTTGTGATGTTTCTTTTTTTGGCATGAAATTGCGGACACTCTCACGCTTGCTAGGTTTGTCTGAAAAATGGGACCCAAATTTTTTTAGCTTTATAACACTAATACCTAGTCTGTGAAACTCAATTTCAAATATAATAAAAAAATTTTAACAAAATTGCAGACATTTGAACAAACTTTTGAGTACATTTTTTTTTATTTTTGCAAATCAGTGGATAAATAAATTTTTTAAATGAAATCCAAAAGGTTTACAGACTAGAGAATTTAATTTTCTTTAAAAAGGTTTTTTTTTTAATTTTTTTTAGGTTGAAAACTCACTGAGTAATCGTATCTGCAAATTTGGAAAATCTGAAAAATAACTTTTCAAGAAAAACGCGATTGAAGTTGACAGAATATTGGATTGAGGAATATTGGATTTTTTCTCTACTTACAGCTATTTATTCAATTCGACACTAATCAGGTATGCCTGCACCGTAAAAAAGGTCTTCTTTTTCACCTTTTTCAATATCTTCTCTTATTTTTTTCGCCAATCGAGCTTCTTTAGTCGAGCTTTCGCCTCGGTGCTCTTTTAAGGTTTTTTGCGAAAATATGAGGATACCCCCATAATGAAATATGAAGTATCATGAAAGATAAAATTTACAAACAAAGGAAAGGAAATACCGTAATATTTATAACTAATGCATTTTTTGCGTTAAAAAAAGTGGGTAATTATATTTTTCTAAAAATTTACTAATTTACAGTTGTATTCGATGTTTAATTAAATAATTTTCATGACACGTGTGAAGAAACATCGATTTTCGGTGTCTGTTAAGCGTCTCGAAGGGAATCATTTACAGTGCAGGAACGAAAGTACTGCAAAAGTAGAACAGAAAGTAAAAAAGAATTCCCCAAATTTGAAACAGTAAAAATACCACTGTTTGAAACAGTGCATTTCGTGATAACTGGGAAAACAGTAAACCTTACTGTTTTGTCAGTGGAGTTTACTGGGAATTAGTAAAAAGTGCAAATTCGCACTATTGTTTCGAAAATCGAATTCGTTACATTGGTCATGAAAAGCTTTGTACTTCACACGTCGCGAAACAGGCAATTATTGACGCCATCACCTCGCACTCGTCCAATATTGCCTCCTTTCACGCCTTGTAAAGTAAATAGCTATTATTATGACATCAATTAATTTTATAATAATTTCTTAGTCGGTTATTACAAATAATATAATATACAAATGCGGTATTTTTTTAAAAAACAAAACCACAATTAAAAATTAATACAACTGTAAACGTAGTTAATTTAGAAAACAGTCTAACAAATTTTATTTTTTTATAACATTTAAAATAAACCCAGTGGGCACAAAATTTGGCGACGACTTTACGACATCATTACGACATTTTGACGACATCGTAAAGACATCCTATGTCAATGTCGTAAAAATGTCGTAATGATATCGTAAAGACGTCGCCAAATCCTACGACGTCCTTATGACATCATAAAGACATCTTAAAGACATGGACATAGGATGTCTTTACGATGTTGTATAAATGTCGTAACGATGACGTAAAGATGTCGCTAAATTTTGTGCCCACTGGGAAAGTAAATGCGCGCGTTTGTCTTTGCAGCTTTGCACACCCAAAAAAATTAATGTTTTGTAAAGTGAAGATAAATTTTTTAAACTTTAGCTATATATATTCGAATTTTCAGTTCCACACTACTAAATTTTCCGATATATTTTGTCCAAAAATGTTGAAACATAAAAAGGAAAATTCAGTTAATGTTAGGTAAACTAAAAATATGATTAGGAGCTGTTCAAGTAATACGTAAGTAATTTGTAGGAAAGAGGTAGATCTAGTTCATTTTTTATTGTTTTTTTACATAGGAAGAGGGGGATCATCTATTGAAATCTTACGTTATATTTCGCTTCGTCTAAAAAATTCAGTTTTAAATCTTCCGACTAATGCAAATTATTATTATGATTATTATGATTATTATTATTTATGAAAGAATAAATACATTTTCATTTAACTAAATTATTTTTTTTTCGTGACTTTAAGAAAATATATTTGGAATGGAAAAAATGGGGAGGTCAAGAAAATCTTATGTAATTTTGAGAAATGCTTGCTGTTGCTTACATAGAGGAAGTGGGAGGGATTTACAATAAACTTAAAAGAGCTTACATAAAACTTAAACAACTCCTTACTTAAAATAAAAATTAAAAATATTTTTTAATTTCATATAAAATTTTCTGCTGTTTTCGCCGGTATCTGTGCCTGGGTTGAAATCCAAAACGTGATATACTTTTTTGCAGTTTTGTAGATATGGTAATGCTCACATTAGTATCATGCTGATAAGATCTTGGAAAGTCTTTGACAAAACGACCGAATGTGAAGTACCAACAAACAGCCAAAATGGCAAGACAATAGCAGAGGGAATCCCGCCCAAATGCTCGAACAACTGCTGTCCCGATCCAGCCGGTCAAACAGTAACCCACACTCACAGCTGGAATATTTTTTAGTTCATTTTAATTCATCAAAGTAGGAAAATATGGGTTATTAAGATCAAATCGTAAAATATTACAGTCGTTTTTCCCAATATTAACCATCGCAATATTAACAACCACTGCGCATTCACTGTACTTGCGCAGCCTGACATTTGAGAGAGGGGAATTTGGTTAATATTGCGAGGGCCTCTGTTCGAGATTTCGTTAATACTGGGAGAGTCGAGGGTACGTCATTATTTACAAACATTAGTTGACCGAATCCATTTCAAATCAGGCACGCAATGCAACTTCAAATCAAAGAATCGGTCACTAGTGAAATACAGTGTTTTTATTGAAAGAAAATAAGGTGACACGTATTTTTCCATTTTGAAAAAAATCAAGTTGGACGAAGTTATGACAATTTAAATTTTGAAGGTTGTTTTAAGAAAAACATATTTTTTTTAAAACCTTTAAAACTTTTGATCTAATTGAGATATTCACGCTTTATTTCGAGCATCTGGTAGAATTTCTGGTACTCTTTCTACTCGCATCTACCTGGTTCCTATCCGGCGAATGTGATAAAAAATAAAGTACTCAAACACAAGAAAATTCGAAAATACGTTTCTATCCGGTACATACCCGGTCGCTGTTCAATTAGGGTTCTCCCGGACTTTATCAGGTTACTATACGGTATCTACTACTATCAGGTTACTATACGGCTCCCTGTTTACAAATATCTAATTAGGGTTATACCCGGATTTTATCAGATTACTATACGATACTTTGAATTGATGAGAATCGTTAAGAACAAAATCTATCTCTACCCGGTCCTAACCGCTTCCTATTCGACGAATGGAACTAGAAATGAAATACAAAAATAAGTTACAACCCGGGTTCAACCAGGTCTCTATAAGAAAATTCAAAAGTGCGTTTCTATCCGGTACATACACGCTCCCTGTTTGCAAATATCTAATTAGGGTTATATCCCTGCTTTATCAGGTTACTATATGGTACTTTGAATTGGTGAATCGTTAAGAACAAAATCCAGCTCTACCCGGCCCCACCCGGTTCCTATCCGACGAATGAAACCAGAAGAGAAATACAAAAATAAGTTTCAACCCGGGGTCAACCAGGTCTCTATAAGAAAATTCGCAATTGCGTTTCTATCCGATACATATCCGGTATTAATTCAGCTTTTATATTAGCAAAATTCATCAGAATTAAAGGAGCTTGGATACTGAAAAATAAGCCTTATCATTTGCAAAAATAAGAACCGAGTGTAGAAGAAATATAAAAATTAGGGTTTTAATTTCATAAAAAGAATTGTCTCATCAACTATTAATTAAATTTGACATATGGCAGTGCTATTTTAGATTAAAACTTGGAAATAATTATTCAATATTTAAGTTATTCAAAAAACAGGTTAAAATCGTTAATTTTATACTTACAAAAATTTTTCAATAGATACAAATTGATTAACGAAAGTAATCAATGTCTGGTCCAGATCTGGGACTGAACAGCAAATCCATACCATACAAATTTTTAATTATCAATGAGCCAAATTTTTTTCAATTTTCAAGAAATGTATAGGGTATCTAAACTTATACAAAATATTATACAAAACTAACACTATCAAAGTAAATGCCTGTTTTTATTGACATCAATTTTTTTAATGCATCTTAGTAATAGAGGAAATACTTGAAGATATTTTTATAGACATGAGGCCTCTATTGAATAAGAATTTTTGTTATATATTATAATATATAATTATATTATAATATTATATATAGTGCTAAAGTACTGATAGACAGGAGTTTTTTTTGTCGCAAAAAATTTTTGTTCTGCCAATATTCTAAATATTCTATTCTATTATATTCTATATATTGTATTCTATTCTATTATATTCAGCCCCGGATAAGACACATGTAGGAACTGAGTTCGAACATAATATCGAATCAGATAGAACCGGATAGAAACCGGGGACAAAAACCAGGGTCTATTCCCAGAACAACCAGATACGTTCCAACTTCTATCCGGTTCTTATCTGGATTTTACCTGTCATTTTAAGCAGGGATAAAAAGATCATTAGTAACGTAACGCAGGAAATCTTAAGAGCATTGCATAAAGGAATTTTAAAGTTTGTGTGGCTCATCGACATATAGAAATTGACTGCGGGACGCTGTAGGAAATCGCGTGCTAATGTGTCAGAGAGAGAAGTTGCAAAGGGGTGTATGTTTGTCCCTTTCTCGCCAAAGCTAATTGGTTGAGAGCATTTTCGGTGGGTGGAGCTTGGTGAAGCTCAACCAATTAGCTTTGGCGAGAAAGGGACAAACATACACCCGTTTGGAACTTCTGTCTCTGACACATTAGCACGCGCTTTCCTACAGCGTCCCGCAGTCCATTTCTATATGTCGATGGTGTGGCTACACCAATGGGCGTTTCTTAATGTATTGAGGTATCAGATTGGTGTAGAGAATGTACGGGAGATGACAGATACACTCGACGTTCCCAATAGATATGTTCCCAATAGTAAAGGAGTTCCGTTCTCAATAGTAAAGAACCCAACTAGCAATAAGCACTGTTCGGCACATAGAACATAATTTTTGTGACCACGGAGGAATAGTAAGGAGATCGAACACGATCGAACTCGCTGTTCCAAAATGTCAATAGAAACTGCACCTTAAGTACCAGGTATAGTGAAAAAAAGAATGGAAGACCATTCGTACATGCGCAGTACATGCGTACATGCGCACTTTGAAAAGCGGCTCAGAGCTCGGACCATTCACTCCCACAATCTCACAAGAGAAAGGAAGACGGATAGATTTATACCGCGCAAGTGCAAACAGTTTTCCATTCATTCCTTCAGGGTGCCATCCCATGTAGGCGCAAAACGCAAAGCGTAAAATGAACAGCCAATTGCAGAACACTTTTAGATATCTGTCTTCTAAAGATTCTCTATCATTGGCTGTTCGTTTTGCGCTTTGCATTTTGCGCCTGCATGGGATTCCACCCTCACCGTAGCTAGCACTTAAGGGCATTTGATACTTTACCATAAGAGCAAATTAGTTATACCAATGATACATTGAAGGTTTGTTGACTCTTATTTACTAAAAATATTTATTATTATGAATGTATAATTGGTATAACTAATTTGCTCTTGTAGTAAAATATCACATGCCCTTAAGGTGCAGTTTCTACTGACATTTCTGAACACTTCCCAATGCATTGTTCGCTCTCCTTACTATTCCTCCGTGTTTATGAATTATATAGAACGCCATTTTGTTTTGGAAATTTGTGCACTTCGGAAAACTTCGTGGCTTATTTCGTTAACACTCGGTTCGATAACATTTGGGTACGGCAACAGTTACATTGATTCTCGAATATCGAACCGAATGTTGCCGAAACAAGCAAGAAGTTTCCCGAAGTGCACAAATTTCCAAAACAAAATGGCGTTCAATTAGTCACGACACTTTTACACGGCATCCGCTATCCAGTTATTATATAGATCAGTGAGTGACGTAGTCCGCTTATTAGCAGACGACATGGTACATACAGTCCACGTAAAATAAGTTCCTCACGCGTCCTCTTGTCGTTTCGAATTCATAATTGTATTTTTTCGAAACTTTCACTGTTTCTCGCGTTGTTTAGTGATATAAAGTGACAAATAAAGGCCCTTGTGCCAATAAAATCATGTAAAAAAATCGCGAGTGCAAATCGAGTGCGGATAATTCTAAAAAAGAGGATTTTCTAAGACAGGTAGGTCTTCTGTCACTTATATTAAACATGTTTTCCCCCTTTTTTCAAAAAACTAAGCCAATACGCATACTCTTGCAACATTAGAGTTTTTTGAGGCCCAAAGAAATTTCATTTTGATCCGATTTGCTCTTCATGAAATACGGTCGAATGGAATTGATGTGAAAATGCACGGCAAAATTGCGACGTTGCAAAAAAGTGTCAATTTTTTCTCCTATGTCCATCGTCCTTAACGCGGTTTCCATGGATAGAACTGGAGACAATGAAAATATGAAGAGGACAGCCTCTCGATATAGGCTAAAAACTAGTTATCCCCACTACAAAGCGTCCCCACTCCTGACCCTTGCCGCATCTAGGTAAAATATCCTTGGTATTAGATTTGTGTAAAATTTGACACCCCTATTTTTTGTCAAATTTCCACGTTTTGTGACCCCCTGAACCCGAAAAACATGTTTTTACCAATGTGTCTGTTGGTCTGTAGATTTCTAGTTTGTTGATAGGCGGATTTCAATCGTCGTTCCCTAAGGCCTAAGGCTGGCGTCCCATGATTGCGTTTTTCCACCTTCTGGGGCGGGAAGTTCTTCAAACGGGAATTTAAACTAGAGTTGGGCGCGATGTTTTCATCTGAAACATCGTGCCGACATTTGTATGAAGATTTTGCGAATCTGACTCATGAGATAGAGGAAGAGGGGGATGCAAGTTCGATAAATAAAGGATGGAAAATACCCCAGCGTTGATCGATACGAGGAGTCAAATTATGGCGATCTCTGTTGAATTCTATGAGTATTTGTGTTTGCATGGGAAATTGTCAGAGATGCGGGTCTCGAATGTCCAATTGTATACCGCCATAGGAAGAATGTCTATAGCGATAAGAAAGCAAGTTTATTATGATTTGAAAGTGGGCGATAATTCTTATCCTACGTGTTTTTTGGTCGTTCTGAAACTATCTAATTTAATAATTCTGGGGAATGATTGGTTAAAGTGTAATCGGGCGATAGTTGATTATAAAAATTTTAATTTGTTTATAAATGATGTTTTAGTACACAGAAAAAATTAGTTGTCGAAAATTTCCTTGACTGTTATCGACTTTAGGATACGTCAAAAGTTTTAAAATATTCCATAACCTTTTTCTAAAATCTGAAATATATTTCGCAAAGAATCCTAAAATAGTTGTCGAAATTTTCATTGACTCTCAACATCTGGACCAAATCAATGAAAATTTCGACAACTATTTTAGGATTCTTCGCAAAATGTATTTCAGATTTTTGAAAAATGTTATGAAATATTTTAAAACTTTTGACGTATCCTAAAGTCGATAACAGTCAAGGAAATTTTCGACAACTAATTTTTTCCATGTACCCGAATCCTTGGTTCTGTACGACGGTGCGAGTGCCGAGAGACTTATGTTTTCAAGGGAAAACAATGGCGTGACGTACCTTCAGAATCTTGATTCGACTGAGATGGGCCATCAAAACAATTTTGATTTCGTTTAAATAATTTTGATTTGTCGTGTCATTTAATAGATACCGTTGTTGATACTGATCAAGAGAAAGAAGCGATGAAAGACCTACTTCTTCATTCAGTAAATAATAATAATTTGAAAGAGGATAATATAGAAGGGAACCAGGTCACAAAAGAACTGTGTTCCTCTTCAAATTCTATTGATGATAATAATTTGAGTGTAAATGAAAATCTTTGTGAATATTTGCCTTTTGCTAAAGTAGATAATGATGAGTTATTAGAATCGAAAATAGTTTTATCAACAGATCTCGAGCCTGATAAAAGTCTGACTTATAATTCCGGTTCAAAGAAAAATAGTAAGACCGATTGGAATTGTAATTTGAAAGGGTTTGTGGCCGAAGATGAAATTGATTTTGATGATCCTGCTCAGGTTCAGATTTGGGGTGAAATGGGGGGGGGTCATGTCATGAGAAGAAAAAGAAAAAGAGACATGTAGCTTCTCGGAGAACGTACAGTCGATCGCGTATTCACTTAATATTTTCATGAAACTTCTGCTTATGCAGAAGTTTCATGAAGTGTCATGTTTATCGAAAACGGATCTTGCAATAGCTATTGGCAGATACCTTTGCACGATGGTTCTCGAAAATATACCGCATTTCTGCATAACTCAAGGATGTACCAATTCTGCCGACTGCCTTTCGGTTTGAAAACGGCTGGCTCAGCTTTCATTCGTGCTATAAGTTACGCGATGGGCAATCAATTCGATGATATCCTATCAATCTACACAGATGATTTTTTGATCCACTTGTAATTTTACCTCAACGCTGTGCCATATATAGCTGTGCCATATATTCACCATTTTACATCTGCATTACCGGAACGACGGAAAGTGAACATTGCAACTACACGACAGTTGGCAATATGATGCGCAAGCATCTTGCGTTAAGCTTGCATTAGGCCTTAGGGAAGCGACGATTGAAATACGCCTATTGTGAATAGAACATGAGCACGATAACTGCACGAAAGAAATCACGAAAGAATTGACCGACTGGTTTGGCCTTTGCTATACTCAGTCTTTTAGTGTCCTAAAATGAAGGTTAAGTTCGTTAGCCATTCATTTTGGACAAGCATTAAAATATGTGGATCATTTTTAAAATTTTTGAAAAAATGTACAAATTTTGTTTACGAATATTGGAAGTATTTAAATATTCGAACAATTTATCATTATAACTTTTTCAGATTAAAAAAAATGGTTAGATTTATAAAATTTCTAATAAAAAAAATTAAATTAAAATTTTGAGTTAAGTAACTAACGTTATTAAAAAAAAGTTAAGAGATGAAAAATGTTCCTTTTTGAACACCCTACAAGACTGGTATAACAATTTTTTGAATTTTCTTTAAAAATTTGAAAATTCAATTTTTTTTTAATCTACAAATGAGGTTATTAAAACCTACACTACCCAGGCGCGTCGAAAGAAGAAGCTTTTCTTTGTGAATTTTTTTCTCGAGTTGTATGTGGTGGATAAAAAAAATTTTAGGGCTTTATTACACATATATTAAAGTTCTCAACAATATTTTTTATTTTATTTATGTTTTTACAACAAAATGGCGTCAGGGCAGTATAAGAAACGAAAAAATAATTTTTTTAGTATGAAATCGGTGTGCAGCATATCTCGCTTAATTTTTGTCAAATTGAGTTGAAATTTTAATCGCAACTTCTTAGATAGATTTCCTGTCAAAGTGCACACGATTTTTTTATTGATAAATTATTACGTTAGTAGTTAACAATTAAAAGTCGATTTTTTGATAAAAAATGAAAAAAAAAAACAATATTAACTCATACAAATTTTCGAATTTTCAAACAAAATTTAAAATCCTGGGTACTTCGACAGAAAATCTATCTATAAAGTTGCGATTAAAATTTCAAGTCAATCGGACAAAAATTGAGCGAGGTATGCTGCACACCGATTTCATCCTCCAAACATTTTTTTTTTCGTTTCTTATACTGCAATGACGCGAGTTTGTTGTAAATACATAAATCAAAAATATTGTTGAGAATTTTAATATATGTGTAATAAAGCCCTCCAAATTTTTTATCCACCACATTGAAATGAGTCGTTTTGACCGCGTGGGGGGGTACGTATTAAAGCCATCCTCACACAAGGATGGAAAACCAAATTTACACCAGAATGACAATTTATTTAAATAATCAGATGAGCAAGAAAACAGGGGGATGAAAATATATGTCAATCACAATACTCCTTTTTCCCAAATGCAGGGTGAACCCTTAAATCGCCAATCAGTTTCTCGGAAATCCTCGTCAATAAGGACAACTATGGACGATCTGAGACTTCTTTTCCCTGATCTGAGGCACATACATCTTTCATTCAGCAACTTCTATTGTACATAAATAATTAGTCCCTACAATACCGTCCGTGCACTTTTCCCACTAAAACTGACAACACTTTTGGTATCCACGGTGTTCCTTTGAAGTCGGGGCCTCTTGGTCGTCCAATAAGTCTGGGGTGTTCACTGGTATTAAGATCTTGATCGTCAATCACACTCCCTCAGGATGATTCCTTGGCTTTGGTCCCAACCCTTTAACATGGGCACCTTGGAGACACAATCTTAGATATTGAAAAGATTCCTCACCGAAGAGTTTGAGAGAATATCAATTTGGATGGTGACTCTCTGGTGGCACGCAGAAGAGTTCTGGCTTCTTCTTCGTTTCAGTTCCCCTCTTCCCCTCTATTAACTATTAGGGCTATTAACTTTTAGGGCCCTTGCCCTATTTGGGATATTACAACATACAACTTGAGAAAAAAATTCATAAAGAAAGCTTCTTTTTTTGACGCGCCTGGGTAGTGTAACCCCTTAAATGAGATTTTAATAAAATATCTATGGCGAAGTGGAAGTGTACTAATGAGAATGTTTTCCTTAAGATCAATAAAACCTGAAATAAATTATTTTTCTTCTTAATTTGAAAATACAGTAATTTAAATAAAAATATATAGCAGCAATGCAATTACATATATATGTATACCTGCTCGACACCCAACCTTGTTTGGAAATACTGTGATGCAGCCTCATTAACTTTAAATAGAGATTCTTACATATATTAGGAATAGATTTAAACAATAAAATGAATTTATTTTTTGACCCTTCTAAAACAGACTACCTCCTTAAAGGAAATTCGAAATGAATTATTCTGTGCTAAATGAGCACAGAATAATTCAAGAATAATAATTCACAGAATGTTCAGTTGAACAATGTGTTCTTCAAGAATGTGACCAGTATCCTGGTGCACCAGGAATAACAACTCAAATACTGAAAATAGTTGACTTGGTGAAAAGTACAACGAATATCGAAACATTTTTCAATGAACTAACTGAATACCTCGTTAAAAGCAAATTTCTACAAATATATCTAGTATATTAAAAGAGAAGAGATTAAAAGCGTGACGGAACAAGCAAAACACATTTCAGATTTTGGCGGCGATTTTGCTAAGAACTGGAAGAAAGTAATCAAGGACGAAATTCAAAGTGCATATTTATCGTTATAGCGATAATGCAATGCATGATTCTGCTCATATATTATTGGCGATGGATCGAATTCTCGAAATTTATAAAGAAAAAGTTCTATCTAAATCGATCAAGGAGGTATCGTCGAACATCTGGCCACGGCTTATAATTTGAAAAAGTCACAACTAGAAGGGATTGATAGTGCAGAGACTCTTGTAAATGAAGTGCAGAAGTATTCGTCCTCCATTAAACTAGATTTTCTCCAGTAGGAAATTTGAAAAAGTTTTGGAAGATTAAACTTAGCAAATTGAAAAGTGTACCAATTGTTGGAGGCATTCAAAAACGTCATGTTTGGAAGTTGGAATTTGATGAAAATAGAGACAGGGTCGTCTTATATGGCAAGAACAGCTAAAAATGCTTGGGAGAAAGTAGAGTGAGGTTAAATGTATTTACTGATTGCGAGCAGAATTTACTTTGAAACAATATAAAAACATTCCAAAAATTTTAATAACTTGCGATCTTACGTTATTTTAGAAAAAAAATTATCCTAACCAGAAAAATAGTTTAGCGCCAATTAAAATCACATAATTTCTTCCTCATATGAGTAGCAATTCAGCAAAAAATTTTCACAAAAAGAAAGGTGATGTTTTTGAGAAAATTAGCTTTGAATATTTTTGGAAAAACTGCTGCCGTTTTGTTAAGGGGGTATTCTAGTCTAGAATTTTGAAAAAATCGATTACTTTTTTGTTTTGCATATTTTCAAAGATTAGGCTTCCAAGAATATATCCTCCAAAGGATTTTTTATAATTTCGATTATTGATAGAGTTATAGCCATTTTAGTGACATAGCGAGTGAGTCGGTCCTGCCGCGTATGAGCTTGTTTGCAGTTGTTTCATACATTGTATGAGCTTGTTTGCAGTTGCTCCATACATTGTTTTCAATGTATGAAGCAGGAATCGCCGATTAACGAAATGTGAATGAAAACTGCCTGCAACTTTGCTCAAATCTTTAAACACGTTTTTCTCGAAACTACTTTTTCCAAAACGTTTGACATGATTTCTCAAGTTCTAATGAACCGATTAACTTGAAATTTGGCGTGGACCTTCTTTATATATCCCTTTATCGTCCGAACTCGGATTATGTAACAATTTTGTTTTTTACTATTTTTAAGAAATTTTAAATTTTGAAAAAAGGGCAAAAAATCACGTTTTTTCTTCAAATAGTCGCCATTTTGTGAAGAAAACATCCAATATTTGTACCTCTAGACTATAATACTCCCTTAATTAATTTTTTTTCCAATTTCCTGCTGCTGTTTAAAAGAGGACAACAAACTCTACCAGATGCTAGAAAGAAAGCCAAAATATCTCAATTAGATCAAAATTTATACAGGTTTATAAAAAAAATTGTTTTTCTGGAAAACAAACTTAAAAATTCAAATTGTGATAACATCGTAAAACTTGATTCTTTTCAAAATGGAAAAATACTTGTTACCCTATTTCTTTTGAAAAATAACATTTTATCGTCGATTTGATTGCACTGCCTGCCTGATTTGAAATGGATTCGGTCAGTTGTATTTCATTATTTCATTTAGTTGTTTGCAACTTTTCACTAAAGTTTTAGTCAAAAACGACTAAAAAATATTAGAATTTTTCACTAAAGTAAATTAGTGAGTGACTTTTCACTAATTTTTGAGATTTCGAGAGCACTTATATATTTTTTATCATTTCTCAAATTTTATCGAGATATCTTCTTTTGTTTAGAAATAAGAAGCCGGAGAAAATATATATAGTAGGGTCGGTAAATCGTAGTCTCATAGTTTACCTACGGACTCATCTTCAGTTTATGATGTACTTACCGGCATAACAACTAAAGTACCAACTTCTATGTGTGCTTTTGAACCAAGTCATGGCAAGCATATGTGCAGCAGGCATTGTTGCACCCTAAAAATGTACAAAATTATATTCCTTATACAGCTACAGCGACGGCGAGATATTTTTGCAACGTAAATAGAGAAATAATTCTTTCATAACTTAGCATTTTCAAAATTTTTTAAAAAAAGATACTTACGGTGCAAAGACCTTGGAGAAGTCGAAGAGCGACATGGGAAGGTCCCCTCCAGGCGGCTGGAACTAAAAGGGAAGCAAGACAGGCACTGAGAACGGCTCGAGAAAAAACCATGGATGGACCAGAACGGCCCCAAACTAAGCAACCTCCTAGGATTGGCCCAGCAACTTGACCCCATAAAAATGCCTCCCGCATGTTGGACTCTGCTCGCTCTTCTGGGGGCATCTTAACGGTATTTACAGTGACTTTTTAAATATTAATATTCTAACATTGTAAAATAAATTTTGTGAATAAACTTTCTCTTCAGAAGAAATGCGAATATTAAGTTTTTTTGATAAATAACATAGTAGGTCGATAATATTCTAAAAAAAATTATTTTTCTTTACACATGCATGCAAAACCCTCATTTTTCCACCGTTTACAGACTTGCAAAATGGCCGATTCCACACTGTCCTCAAAAGCAGTGAGCAAAATCCCCAACACCGATGAGCGCAAAACGCTGTCAGCGGTTAGCAAAGTGATATTCACGGTTACCAAAAAATTTTGCTCTGTAGGGATCCAACGTAGTCCGCTTTTACCATCGAGTTTCCATTCTCACGTTTTGTATACTCCACGTCTTAAAATATATAATGCCTGATATTCTATAATTTACATACTTCGTGTTCGTCAACGGATCACCTGTGATCCCCACTCTTAAGAAGTCAATATGTCAGCAGTGCTCTCAAACGGGGTACCCTGCGCGCGCATCATTTTGGCTTACCGCTGGAGAAATTCTCCCATTGGTCCAAACTTTACGCGCGCGATTTAAACTTGAATTAATTTCTAACTTTTGAAATAAACTAAAATTATAAGTATAAAATGCAATAATTTGTTTTAATTTGCATAATTGCAGATTTTAGTTAATTATAATTAAAATTTAGGTTAATATTTGAAAAATAACTACTTTTTTCTGTTTAAGTCCAGAGACTTTACTTTATATTCCAGTAAACATTTTTTGAACTAGGAAATATTTATTAGAGAATTGAAAATAAATGTTTATAAATGTTTTCAATATTTTCAAAGTATTTTATTAGTATTTATATTATTATATAACCTCAAAATACGTTAAGAATGTATCAGTGTACTTTATTTTAATTTTAAATACATATCTACGTTTTCATACTTTCAAGTTGAGGCTTTTTACTATTCCGTAATAAAATATTAAAATTTTTCTAATATATTTAAAACGTATAATGTGCAAATGGTGAGAAGCAGAAAAACAATCGATAATCGATTATTACAATCAGCGTTAACTTTACAATGTTTACATTGTATTTCCAACGTGTGGAATGTCAAAAGTGGTTTCCAAAAGTGTGTTTTTGAAGCAATTTTGCAGCGATTTCGAGCAGTAAAAAGGGAAGTATCGTTATTTTCGTTAGTTTATTTGCTGACTTAAATAATTAATTCAATTATTT
>UCOK01014745.1:0-11485 GCA_900474325.1 Synergus umbraculus | reverse complement strand
TATCTATAGTTAGTGATGCAACCGATCCACGACGTTTATAATATGTAATAATATGGTGGATAGTGATACTGCTGAGTGATGGCTGATCAAATTACGGAAAAAATTTTAAATGCTTGGGGCCTTTCATGCCTCAAAAGTTATTTTTTATTTAAATCTCAATGGTGATTATAATGGTTATAACTTATATTTTCAAAGTTATATAAATATAGACGTGTATGTAAAATTTCGTGAATCTTTTCAATCCTGATCGTTTCCTCTTTTCAAATTTATATAGATGTACAAATATGAATGTAGGGCAATACAGATTATCTGATAATACACACATTTTTGTAAAAAATTATATTATATATATTTTATTTATATAATATTTTTTTACAAAAATGTGTGTATTGTGACCTACATTCATATTTAGGCCAACAAAAGAGTTTTGTTAAGCTAACAAAACAATTTTTTAGGCCAACCAAATTTTGGTTGGTCAAACCAAACAGTTTTCTCAGTGCACGACTTGGGTAAGGTGGTGGGGCGCGACACCAATTTTACGCGCGGAAAAAATTTACGCGCGGAACTAGAGTTAGAGTCGCTGTGTGGATTCACCTTAAGGCTGATGGAATTTGAAAATTTCTCATGTAGAAAAACTCAGAGCCCAGGGGCGCAACAATAACGGTGGTAGGACACCGAGACAGTAATTCGAGTATACCTACAATAAACGCACTTTTTTAAGGTTTTTAATCTGTTCTTTTTCTTTTTTTTTATTATTTATTGCTTCCTCATAGAGGAAGCTTTGTAGTGGTGACAAAATCTAGTTTCCTAAAAAAGGTTTTTTTGAACATATTTCAAGGGCAATATATCTAGTATGATGTCCTGAAAAATTGTCCGGATGTATGTGTGTGTGTATGTATGCATGTATGTATGTCACGATCCTGCAATATCTTGAAAATGCGTAGAGATAAATTGATGAAATTATGCATAGTTATTCAACTATATACCTAGTTGAATTTCTTTTAAGGGTTTCACAATATATTTAATTTTAAGTTTTATGTACTTTTAAATTTTCGTAAAATTCATTTTTCCACTATAACTTCTCAAATATTGAAAATTTAAAGCTGGTGTAAGGGAAATGAAGATTCTTTTCATCGAGACTAATCGATTGACCTATATGATTAATGCATCTCATTAAAAAATAATGAAGTTATGTTTATTTATAATTTTGAAAGTTAATTTTTTGCTCTATGTTTTCAAATAATCAAAATCTTGAGTGACGTAAGGAAAATGAAGATTCTTTATGTCGAGACGAATCGATTGACCTATATGATTAATGTATTTCATTAAAAAATAAAAAAGTAATGCTTCATTAATTTTTTAAAAATTAATTTTTCAAATATAACTGGAAATATAAATGGAAACAGTAATATCGAAGCTTAATGCTTCCTCTATGAGGAAGCAAAGTGCTCATTGAATGAGCACAAAAGTTGATACAACTTCACAGCTAGTTTTTAATGTGTAGGGTGGCTCCCGACACCCACTGCTTTGAGATACTTGTTGCGCGCCTGTCTAATTCTGTCAACTTTTCAGTTGAATTTGAACTTACCTTGCCAAAGGCAAAAGAAGGAAAATTTAGAGGTATTTGATAGCAAAAAATAGAGAGAAGAAATTAATAAAGTGCGCTTGATCACCAGTTTTTGTAAAATTCACTTTTATAGTCCCAAAATAACGTGTAATTATTTCCTGCCAGAAACGGCGGACATTTTGACTTCCATGATGGAAGAAACTATGTATCGCCGAGTCCGAGCGAGGTCAGCACAGTGCAGCCTTCATAGAAATGACGACAAATAGTTTCTTCCATCATGGAAGTCAAAATGTACGCTGTTTCTGGCAGGAAATAATTACACGCTATTTTGGGATTATAAAAGTGATTTTTCGAAATCTGGTGATTAGGCGCCCTTTATTCATTTCTTCTCTCTATTTTTTGCCGTCAAAAACCTCCAAATTTTCCCTCTTTTGCCTTTGGCAAGGTAAATTCAAATCCACCTAATAGATTTGTGTCTTTTTCCACAGATTTTGACAGTTTTTTGATAATTTTTACTTTCAGATTCCATCGCCCTTAATATACTATTACATCATTTAAAATGCTTTCAAATTTTTTGAAGTCCTTTAAAATCCTTATAGAAATTAGTCAAAATCATTTAGCGTGTTTTAAAATCGGGCTGAATCTCTTAAAAATATTGTAATCCCTTATATTCTCTTAAAATATCTTGAATTAATTAAAATTAAAAATATCCTTAAGAGCATGTATTACTTACTCGATCCCTACCTTACCGACATTTTTTTTCTGTAACGCTACATCTACATTTATAAAGATATCAAATTGAAAATTTATAAAATTAAAGAAAATATGCTAATGTATGTTTGTCTGTATGTATATAGAAATTTTCAATGTGGTATCTCAATAAATGTAGAATTCTCTTATAAAAATACTTATACTCTGGAATTCTTTTTAAATATTTTGAAATTATTTTCAATATCTTTAATTCCATTTAAGGAGGTACCATTGCTAGAAGAATTTTCATTACCATTTCAATCAAACTTTCACGATATCTAAATATCATCACCAAAAGTACTCAGTCAAATTTTCAGAAGCCTAGGGTACTTTATAAATAAGTTATTAACGTTTTTCACTTCGTCATATTTAACATTGTTTCTTATGAGAGATAGCGTTTTGGAGCTCTTTATTGAGTGATATTTAAGTAACCACCATTAAGATGTTATTGATAATTTTTTAAACGAAAAACAAGTATTTCAAAATTGTGCTGCAAAAAGAATATTAAGCATTTGGTTCCTGCATATATATGAAAAAAGATAATTAATCACGATACTTGCACTTCTGACCGTTGAATATCGCAATCTGGCAATATCGCAATCTGGCAATATCGCAATCTCACGCAATAGTAGACCGTTCGCGGGGGGTTTGAATCAACCAATGGTGACTGAGATCTACGTCGATCGCGCCCGTAATGTTTCCAGATTTCAACTGAGTGAGTCATACGAGTATAGGTATTACGACTACGCAGTCTATTGATATCGGCAGTATCAATGGTTCCTCCTTAAACGCCTTAAACTGTTGTTCTTTCAACGTTGCATGTCAATAAAAAATGTAGGTAATGACCACGAAGTAGTATAAGGAGACCAATCTCCTATGGTAGATTTTTCACAAAGTGGCCTCACTTTAGGGGGTCAGAGAAGCAGGGTTCTCGATTGTCCACCGATGACAGCGCCAACTTTTTGCCACAGTAGCAGACGACAGACAAAGTTATTGTTGTCTGCTACTATGGAAAACAATTGGCGCTGTCATCGGTGGACAATCGAGAACCCTGCTTCTCTGACCCCCTAAAGTGAGGCCACTTTCAATGCACGGAGATTGGTCTCCTTATATTACTTCGTGGTAATGACATTTTTGAAACTCATTTTATATCTTTTAAATTTTTTGAATCCTGTAAAATCAATTGAAATTCTTTAATAACATTTATAATTGCTTTTAATATTTAAAATATTATTAAATCAGCGCGTTACGGTTACAGACTAGACTAACGTTTCGTTCTCGATAAGAACTGTTGTATAGTATACAGGTTAGATATGAGGTTAGACTAGTTGTCATTGTGAACGAAACGTTAGTCCAGTCTGTAACTGTAACGCGCTGATAGTCTCTTTTGAACGGTAAACAAAACGATAGCGCACTCTTCGTAGAATCCATCGACATGACATAGGGAGAGGCGAAAATTTCATTCGTGTGATATCTGCCCTATTGGAAATCCCCCCATGGGGACCCTTTAAGGATGTCACATAGGAACTCATATGGGAAATCACATGGGTTCCTTTATTAATTCGTATGGGAAAATTGGGACACGAAATGAGATAGGAACCTATGTGGGAACCTATGTAGGAATTCATACGGGATTTTATGAATTTTCTTTTTAATTTACTTACTTCAAAATTACTTATCAAAATTATACTTAATTCAAATTCAAAGGAAAATACATAGGATTTTGTATGGGTTTTCACATAGGTTCTGATGTAGGTTCCCACATAGGTTCCTATCTCATTTCGTGTCCCAATTTTCCCATAAGGATTAACAAAGGAACCCATGTGGATTCCCATATGGATTCCCATGTGAGATCCTTAAAGGTCCCCATGTGGGAATTTCCAATAGGGCTAACTTCACGCTCGTGAAATTATCCCCTTTCGCCCCTTGTCACGTAATATACTATTTAAATCCAGCTGAATCTCCTGACACTATTTTAAATACATTAAATTCACTTAAAATGTCTTGAATTTATTAAAATTAAAAATATCTTTGATGTTTGATATTTTTTGAAACTTATTTTAGAACTTTTAAGTCTTTTGAATCCTGTTAAATCACTTGAAATTCTTTAATATGAATAATAATTTCTTGAAATATTAAAAATATTTTTAAATTACTTTAAAATTCTTAAAATTTTTTTAATTCTTATTTAAATATTATATTTTTAAATATTTTTTTTGTTAAAACTTTCAAAATGGTTTAAAATCTTTTGAAATCATTTAACATCCCTTGAAATTATTAAAAACACTTAAAAATATCTTGATCTTTTCGAATTCTTTTGATAATTTTTAAAAGAGGGATTTCTTATCAAAGAAATCCAAACTTATACACGGAAAAAAATTTGGTACAGTTACTGCCCCTGTAGATACAACTGCTCCGTTTAACGTGGGATAACTGTTGCTCTCTATATATGTGCAACAACTGTCCGTTTGCGGGGCAGTTACTGCACATTGAGGGATAGCAGTTGCGTTTATCGAAGGAGCGCAACTCTCTCTCTCTGCCAAAAGACAGTAACTACTCCACAAAAAGTACAGTTGCTAACCTGAAATAGCGCGACAGTCGTCCTTTATTGTAGTGCAGCAGCAGCACTAGAGGTAGTGCAACAACTGTATCAAATTTTTTTCCGTGTATGTACCAAATTGCGTATGTCCTCACGAACACTTACTAATACTCGTAACATAAGTTCTTCACTTCACATGATCTCATCACTACTGCCTACTACAGCCTCACTTACATTCACTGCAGACGAACACTCATTTATGATTTTACGCCTTAGTCCTCACGTATATCACGTTGTACAGCAGAATGCAGAAATGCCTTCCCCCATGAAGTTATCAGCCAACTTCATGGGTGAAGAAGTTCCTGCATTTTAATGTACCTACGCTTATTTTTTTCTATTTCTTTTCTTTCTGTCAGTTCCACCAATCTGCGATCACCAAGTAATCAAACAACGTTACGTCGTTACGCTTCTAACAAACACAAGCAAATAAGTTATAGAAAACACATTCATAAACTTGCGATAACTCGCGATACGAAAAGAGAATTATCAAATAGAAATTTCTTATAAGGAAACTTCAAATCAAATATCGGATCAAGAAATATGTAACACAGATTTATTGCGAAAAAAATTATTTTTCATAATTTAGACTTCCAACAGCATAAATATTCATATAGACAGTTATCTCTTCTACCTCTTTTGAGGCTTTCAATCTTCCATCAATCCACAAAATCGAGTCGCTTCCTTTAGATTTAAATCTGAAAAGTCATCTCACTTCATGAGTAGATTAAAAAAAACGCCATAAACTCTTAGAGACTTAGAGGGATAGTTATTCGCGATGAATGTTTCAAGGCCACTTTCTAGGTATTCCACACGGTGCTTTATCATTCAAGGTTAGTGGACAAAATTCATCGGCAGTGACGGTTTCTAACTCGCCTATGTCAGCTCTAGGCTTGAAGGGCAGTTTTGAAACCAAAATACTCTCACTCGGCTCATTGACGGTCTCGTCATCCAGATCAAACTCTGAAAAATCATCATCCTGCCTCTTTATAGACTTGAAATCAGCTTCTGTCAAAGTTATTGTTTTGACTTTCCGCTTTTTTGATCGTTCAGGTTTTTTTCCAGTAGACTCAATGATCTTCTTGAAACTTTTCTCTCTTTCTTCGTGTGAAACATCATTGGTTTCTTTCCTTTTATTGTCTTTGACTTTTTTTTCCTTCTCTTGTTTTTCTTTTCCTTTTTTTCCCTTAACCGCAAATCGCCCCTCAAATTCGTCGCTTCCGATTGATTTAGGTTTCTCTTTTCGCATGGATGATACCTCTAAAGGCTGTACAGATTTCTGGAATGTATTTTTATCGACCGATACTTTGACCCTGTTTTCTCCAGATCTAGTCTCTTTTGCTTCCATACTTTCCAAGAACGAAGTGGTTGATGCTAAGAGATCGACAGTCGTCCCAGTTTCTAGAAACTTTTGCACTCTCCGTTCCTTCTCTGGTGCTGCAGGAATTGATGGTGTCCTTCCGTTGGAAAGATCGATTCCCTTCTTTTCAGCATTTTTAATAGCGTAGGAATTTATATCAGAATGCATTCTTGGATTTTTTTTTAATTCCTCGTGAAGGTAATTCTGAAATTGATCTCTGAAATAACCGTCAATCATTTTCCAGACATTGGTACTGTACCAGGAAAGAACACCAACGAGAAAGACCCCCCGGAAAATGAAGGCTAGCATTTTTTAATTAAAGGTAATCTCTTTATTTAAAAGTAGTTTTTCTGCACTCTCTCATTGTTTAACTTTTCTTGATATTCTGGCTTCTTAATTTATATTTTTGTTATAATAAATAGTTGAAAATATTTTATTCCTCTTCACCCATAATCATATCTCGGATAATTGAAAAAGTTTGTTGCATACTCGGCCATGCCATTGTTACGACAACTAGAAGAGAATTTGCAATTACAAAAAGTCGCATCATTTCTACTCCATCTTCTGAACGTAACCATGTTGAAAACCCTTGGTTTTGGTCCTCATCGTCCCCGAATTTTATTTCCTCTTTTTTGTCCTTGGTTAGTTTTGAAACGTTGATCTTTGGGATTTTGCGATTGTTTTTCACACGGTCTTCTTTACTGATTTCAGTGCGTTTCTTCATGTCGTAGAAGTTTTCATCTGAAAAATAAATATTTTAGCTTGGACTTGATTTAAATTGCATATAATAAAATTTCTACGGCAGCACATAAATCGCAACTAGAAAATTCACATTTTTTTAGAACCTGATTTTCAAAGGATGATTTCAACTCTCATAATAACCCATTTCCTTTTTCATTGAATCGAACGTCAACAAGTAATTGACCTCATAATTTATTTTCGCCTACATCACTGAAAGAAGAAACCTCTCGAGTCTATGGTTGCTAAAATTTTACGAAATCTCGTAAAGGTTCAACTTGAGATGCAAAAGTTCCCTGGCAAAAATTTCGTATGAAAATTAATTTCGAACCCATCCGAAATTTTATGAATATTTCCGAAATTTGTCTCCGTTTCGAACAGTTTAATTCCGATCTAAGTTAAAGGAAACTTTCAATCCGAATCTTTCTTCAGAGTTATACTCGATCGATTTAATAGTTGTGTTTATTTATAGAATTTTTACATTCTATTTCTAAGAAAGGTATTCAAAATAAATTGCAGGAAAATATAAAAAAAAGATTGAATAAAAATTGTCATTGGGATAATATCTTTTTTGCGTACATTCAAAACTGATATAAGTTTACGTTATTCTATACAAAACCCTCTATAAATAATATTTCGTTCCGTGCTTGTTGACCTATTTTTACTTGTGTAAGATAAAATCGTTACTGCGACTTGAAGTTACCTTACTTTAAAAAACAATCATCATTCATTCGACTTTAGTAAAGTTTAAAAAATCTTAATATTGAATCTGTATTTCAGAAATTAATCGTATTAAAAAACGAGAAAATGAATATCATAATCTGTAAAACTTATATTCGAGAAATTGACATTATGAATATGAACATGTCAGGAACCTGCGTATACCCGAACCATCTCGATTTTTGCCGAAACGTTAATTTATACTTTTCTCAATATGATCGCATGGACTTTTTTCTCAGAAGTCGCATTATATTTTACATTTACTATAAAAGCGATTTTCAGATACACTTAGCTATGTATTATTTCTGCGTTACGTGCGCGTGCGAGTGTATATATAGATATGTTAGATATGTATAAGTTAAAATATGCGTTAGGTTTAAGCTAATAATGTATTGCGTGATTCTCTATATTTGTGTGTATATTCGCGTCAGGATTGGTCCCAATAGTAGTAGTCGTGTTTACTTCTTTTTTATTCCTCTATTAGATTCTTTTTAACGATGAGTCATAATTTTTCGTATAGTGCTTTTCAAATGCTCATATTCTTATATTAAAGTTTGAAACGATTATTTTAGTTTCTGGAATCATTATATTAATGTCGTATTCGAACGATTGAAAACCACTATATCAATTTTTATACAAAGTCACTTTTCACAGTGTGTTGATATTCTAAAATACTAAACTTTGATACATTTTTACCATTTATTGATAAAGAAAGTCTTTCCGTGTGGATACAATGGTAAGACATCGTTCGATAAAGCGAACTTAGAAACTTTTTGGTTGCCGCCCCGTTTCATTATGGCCGTAAAAAAATATTTGTACACCCCCCTCGCCCCCTCCAATTTATTGTACGTAATTTTTGTTTTCGAGAAAATAATGTATGAAACTTGAAATTAATGGAAATTTTAGTATGTATTTGAATATTAAATGCTTTTCAGGTAAAGACTTCTACGTGTGAATATTCATAAATATAGGGTAGGTTGCCCGGTTGTGGGCATCACCCGGTTGTGGGCACCCTAGCATAACTTTCCACAATGAGTAGAAACAGTTAATCTGACGATTGACATTGGTGCGCTATGTTTACACGATGATTTTGTGCTGACACCGAAGTAAAGAAACGCATTCACCTAGTAGCTACAAGGGATTACATGTTTTGATCCGCGAAAATCGACAGTGATGTAGTTTCTCCTTGTGTTTGAAGTGCGATAAATCGAAGTGAATGAAGGCAAGAAAAGTCAGTATCATATATTTATAAAGGGCATTTAATATATTTTGTGATATTATATCGGTTTCATGAACATGTTCGCACTAAAAAATTTTCTGGTCATTTTTTGAGAGCTCTGCATTTTCCAGTAGTGCACTGAGAAAAAAATTAAAGTCACTATAACAAAACAGTTTTGTTGGTTACATTTTGTTCGTTTTACCAAAATTTGGTTGCTTTTACAAAAAAAAATTGTTAGCGTAAAAAAATAGTTTTCTTACTTCAAATAAATTTTTTTGTTAAAACGTTTTGTTGAGTCAACCGAATAATTTTGTTGTCCTGACAAAATACGCGCCACGCATGCGCGATTCATATCTATAGTTAGTGATGCAACCGATCCACGACGTTTATAATATGTAATAATATGGTGGATAGTGATACTGCTGCGTGATGGCTGATCAAATTACGGAAAAAATTTTAAATGCTTGGGGCCTTTCATGCCTCAAAAGTTATTTTTTATTTAAATCTCAATGGTGATTATAATGGTTATAACTTATATTTTCAAAGTTATATAAATATAGACGTGTATGTAAAATTTCGTTAATCTTTTCAATCCTGATCGTTTCCTCTTTTCAAATTTATATAGATGTACAAATATGAATGTAGGGTAATACAGATTATCTGATAATACACACATTTTTGTAAAAAATTATATTATATACATTTTATTTATATAATATTTTTTTACAAAAATGTGTGTATTGTGACATAACCTGTAAATGCCCTACATTCATATTTAGGCCAACAAAAGAGTTTTGTTAAGCTAACAAAACAATTTTTTAGGCCAACAAAAGAGTTTTGTTAAGCTAACAAAACAATTTTTAGGCCAACAAAATAGTTTTGTCAGGCCAACAAAAAGAACCAACAAAAAAATTTGGTTGGCTCATAAAAATGTTTTGATGGCTGTATAGCAACCAAATTCTTTTGTTGAGCCAACCAAATTTTGGTTTGTCAAACCAAACAGTTTTCTCAGTGTGGGCACTAAAATTTTATCAGATGTGGGCACCTTGCTTTTTTCATTTAGCGCGTGTGTGTGTCCGAAAAACTATCCAAAATTATTATTAGTGTTAACATAACTTCTCCTGACGGGGTCTAGGGGTTAAAAAACATAAATAAATTTTAAAAAAATTGAATGCAACACGTGCCACCGACCAGTGCATTTGAGATGCGCGGACATGCATGCCGGTTATTACACCTGCATACACTGCGATAAATTTCATTTTTTCCTCCATTTCATGGCGTTTGATTTCATATTTTTCCATATTTAGAAGACTTTTCAGGGGTGCCCACAACCGGTTAACAAAATTTTTTCGGTCGAAATCGAGTACTCTATAAAAAGTTGAATATTTTTTTTTTTCCAAGGAAAACAAATCAATCCTATCACTAATAGTTAGCTAAGGTCTCTAGCTTTCTATTGATATACTAATTGCTGCATAAAATTCATTTGGTCAAAAGTTATAAAGAAAATACCTAACTATGCCCATAACCGGACCACCTCCCCTACATATAATCAATAGTTACAAAATATTAAAAATATTGAATATTTAAAAAATATTGATATAAATATTGAATAGTGAATATTCATGAATATATAATCAATATTTACAAAAATTTATTTCCGTAAATATAATGTATTGTATTGAAAATGTAATAGAAATTTAATGTATTTCCAAAAATTTCGTACATGAATTAAATATCTCAGCCCTGGAAGCTCTTCTACCACTCCCCTTCATGGTGTTATGTAATTTAAGTACGGTTCCTTATCAATATCTATATATAGGTATATAAATACCTATATATAGGTTCTAATATTAATACACTAATATATTTGTGTATTCCTTTCTAATTGAATAGCACTTTTTAAAATTGTTGCATCTGGTTCTTATTATACGATTGTGTATAAATTATTTCATCATAAGCTACCCGTGTGGAAATCTTCCCAATTAAGCCCAATTATTATTTGGGCGCCAATCTGGGTCCAACTGGAAAACCCTATTTGTAAAAAAATCTTGAAATGTAATAGTTACTCAAATCCGCCATTGTGTCTACATCTTAGCAATACGCGGTGTTTGAGGTCGCAAAAATGATGTGTTTGAAGTGTAGTTTTTTTATCGACAATCTTTTGGTTGTACGACAGGGGCTATCTGCTTATTTTCTGCAAAAAGAAATTTGTTTGGCTAAAAAGTGAATTTTTACAAGTGACGAGACGCGGGTTGAGGGGTGCGGGTAAACAGTACTTACATTTTGCCAAGTCCCTGTCCGAGCAAAAAAGGCACAAAACTTCACTCCAAGGGTGCGTCACTCATTCAGAAAAATTTTCCGAATCTCGCTATGCACTTCAAAGCCTGAGCACTTACGAAAATCGTGTAAAAAAAGAAGTTTTATAAATCGCGTACTACACATGTGCTAGTTACTTGAATAGTTACTGGACCTGTCAGCTGTTTCGCAGGGTCGCCAATTTACCATTAGTCTAATGGTAAATATAATGGTATATAT
>UCOK01014743.1:5473-21365 GCA_900474325.1 Synergus umbraculus | reverse complement strand
ACATATAAAAACACCCGTTTAAGCTTAGATAATGCAGAAGTACTTTTAAATTCGATAAAAAATCATCGACGAATTGCCACTTGGAAGGAAACTGCCCTCGATTGGTTGAAGTATTTAGGTTACAGTTCTTTAGGAATACTACTATTATACTTACTACATAGAATAGGAATATTTAAGATAATTGGGAAACGTATACCTCGAAATTTATGTCTGTTCTGCGTGAGAACTCGGGTGGATGCACCCACACATGTTGTAACCTACAATCCGTCTATACAGCCTCAAATAGATCTGCCTACGAAGGCCAGACGTGTTAATTTTAAATAAATGAGTTTAAGGGACTAAACTTAGTTTAAGGAGAGGGCTGTAATATAGAATTAAACTTTACTAGTATATTTCCCACTCCTCAATATATAAGGTCTATATAATGTAGAGCGTCAGGCCCGCTCATCAGTTCTTACCTGGTAATTAAAGCGACGTGATATCACGAGTGTGATATTACCTTATAATAACAGTTTAGTGATTTATTTCATTACATGTGCCCGGATGATTTTTTTTGTCGACTTCAGGCTATGGGGTCTTATCAAAACATCCCCATAAACACATCCAGGGAGTACCAATCATTTCTGATGAGAAATAAAGACTGTGATTATTCTTAGATCTTCTCCTTTACGAAAATGATCATTTTTCAAAAAAATTGAACTCTGTGCCCGGATGATTTTTTTTTGTAGACTTTAGGCTATAGGTTCTAATAAAGACGCCCTCAAAAACATACCCAGGCAGTACCCATCATTTCTGATAAAAAGGAAAGACTGTGAATATTCTTCGATCTTCTGCATCGAAAAAATTATCATTTTTCGAAAATATTGAAGTCTGTGTTTATGGGGGTATTTTGATAGGAACCCATAGCCTAAAGTCTACAAAAAAATCATACGTGCACAGTCTTCAATATTTTCGAAAAATTATAATTTTTTCGATGCAGAAGATCGAAGAATATTCACAGTCTTTCCTTTTTATCAAAAATGATGGGTACTGCCTGGGTATGTTTTTGAGGGCGTCTTTATTAGAACCTATAGCCTAAAGTCTACAAAAAAAATCATCCGGACACAGAGTTCAATTTTTATGAAAAATGAACATTTTCCTAAAGGAAAACATCGATGAATATTCAAACAGTCTTTATTTCTTTTCAGAAATAATTGGTACTGCTTGGGTATATGTGTGGGGGTGTTTTGATAAGAACTTATAGCCTGAAGTCTACAAAAAAATCATCCGGGCAGAGACTTTAATATTTTCGAAAAATGATAATTTTCTCGATGGAGAAGATCGAAGAATATTCACATAGTCTTTACTTCCTATCAAAAATAACTGTTACTGCCTAGATGTGACTATGGGGATGTTCTTATAAGAACCCATAGCCGAAAGTTTACAGAAAAATCAGCCGGGCACAGAGTTCAATGTTTTAGAAAAATTATCATTTACATAAATAAGAAAACACGAAAATTATTCAGGGTCTTTGCATATTATCAGAAATTATTGTTAATGACTTCCATTTATTTGAATGAAGATAATTTTTTTCAAAATATGAGATAGAAATATATTTACAGAGTCTTTGCAGCTTTCTAGAATTGATTTCTAATGCGTGGGTGGCTTTGATGGAGTGTTCAGTTTAAATTATGTAGCCAAAGGTTCCTCTGACTAAATCATCAACACAATTACTTTGCATTTTGTGGAAATAGGTTTTTTTTGCTAATTACAAATTTGGAAAATCTTTACCAAATCTTTTTTAGCAATATCAGTCATTATTTTCCATTGTTTTATTTTTTGCATATTTTTTATTGAATATTTATATGTTATGTTTTATAAATAATTTATTATAAATCATTACGTATTATTATTCCTACATATGTTTGAATGCTTTTTCTATCTCGAATATGACGCCAGAGGTCTATTTAAATCGATTCAGTGATCAATCAAGATACCAGGCGGCGCTGCTTGTAATGTTTGTGTAAGAAATTGGTTGGTGATCCAAAATAACTCCCACTTTAACACAAGAGACTTTATTCTTACATATGGGGCATTATTCCTCAAGTGTACCACCCTCAGAATTCGACTTAGTCTGATCGAACTCAAACTTGGGTAAAGTATAGTCCTACTAGGTAAAACTTTACACGGAGAAAAATGGAAGTCACGGGTTTAGTAACCTTTACACAAATTCTGTAAACAAAACTTTTATTATAAGACAGAG
Source organism: Synergus umbraculus (assembly GCA_900474325.1). Classification (NCBI taxonomy): domain Eukaryota; kingdom Metazoa; phylum Arthropoda; class Insecta; order Hymenoptera; family Cynipidae; genus Synergus; species Synergus umbraculus. Next base: position 19,123 of record UCOK01014743.1, on the reverse strand, counting down.
TCCAAAAATACAGTAATCATTACTGATCTGTTGAGGAATGATTACTGTATTTTTGGACTCTGTCTTATAATAAAAGTTTTGTTTACAGAATTTGTGTAAAGGTTGCTAAATCGCTGACTTCCATTTTTCTCCGTGTAGAGGAAAAAGATTTTTTCGATTGGATAAAAATTTACCGAGATAGGGGAGGGGGAATTTTTCAAATTTTTTCGATTTTGTGTGGTTTCGTGTTATTTCGAAGGTATTAAGCTCCTTTCCCATGGAATATACGAAAATTTGTCCCACATGTTTTTGATAGCGTTTTTCCTGGTGTATAGAATGGTTATAACCATTTTGAAACAAAAATTGAAAATTTGACCGATATTTTTGAAAATCAAAATATTTTTCACTTTTTTATAAAAAAAAAAAAATTTTTTCTTTTTTTTGTCTCAAAATAAAGTTTAAGTCTTTATCTTTCGATGTTGTAAATTTCATCTTGCCGTTTTTGTTATTTTCGAGAAATTAAATAAAGAGTAACGCGCCGCACCGACGGCGCTCGAATCTGCTGGGCCTCTCGCTCCGCGGAACTTCTTCGGACTCATTTATCGTATCAATTATGAATATTTACTATTTCTTAAACTGCTCTCTGCATTGTACAGGGTTGAGATTGTCATTAAAGTTTTCTAAAGACTGTATTTCAGTCATTGTAGGGACGTAATATTATAGAAATAAATTTGGTGGAAATAGTCCTTTTCCTTACTATTACGTCCCTACAATGACTGTAATGCAGGCATTAGAAAACTTTAATGACAGTCTCAACCCTGTACAATGCAGAGAGCAGTTTAATAAATAGTAAATATTCACAATTGATACGATAAATGAGTCCGAAGAAGTTCCGCCGAGCGAGAAGCCCAGTAGTCTCGAGTGCCATCGGCGCGGAGCTTTACACTTTATTTAATTGCTCGAAAACGACAAAAAACGGCAAGGTGAAATTTACAGCATCGAAAGATAAAGACTTAAGTTTTATTTTGCGACAAAAAAAAATTGCCTTTTTTCTGCAAAAGTCAAAAATATTTTGATTTTCAAAAAAATCGTTCAAATTTTCAATTTTTTTTCAAAATGGTTATAACCATTCTATACACCAGGAAAAACGCTATCAAAAACATGTGGGACAAATTTTCGTATATTCCATGGGAAAGGAGCTTAATACCTTCGAAATAACACGAAACCACACAAAATCGAAAAATTCCCCCACCCCTATTTCGGTAAATTTATACCCAATTGAAAAAATCTTTTTCCTCTAAAGTTGTACCTCGTAGGACTATACTTTACCCAAGTTTGAGTTCGATCAGACAAAGTCGAATTCTGAGGGTGGTACACTTGGAGAATAATGCCCCATATATGAACGAGACGCAAGACAAGTTTTCTACTCCGAGAACGGAACGCAAGTGTTGTGTGCAGACAGCCTGACTAACAGAGTCTTCCATTCTAGTCAACACAAGAGAGAGAGAGAGAGAGGGATAACAAGAATAGCTATCTTTAAGTATTATTCACATTTGTGTTTACATTTTTCCGGAAAGTTTAAAGTTTGTTTTTTAGCGTTTTAACAATATTTATTGAGATTATTGACGATTCTGAGGGATTTTCTCCATAAAATATGGTTTGCATCTTCCAGGAGGAAAAGAAATTGCTCTGCTATATCTTTTCGGGGATCCAGCATTTGGAATCAATATTTTCATGTGAGTTAACTAGGTTAGATTACCCCGTATATGAGCCTTAAAGAGAAATATAATTGCTCTACACGAAAAAAAGGTTAGGAGAACACTCGCGCAAAGAGGAGAGTAACAGTGCCACCACCGGTGGTGGTGCCGTGTGGTGCAGTGCCTAGTGCGTTTGTGGGTGAATGGTTGCCCCACGAGAACGGAGAGCTGCTGTAGGCGAGCAGTTGCCTTATTATGATTGAATGGTTCTCTCGCAAAAGTGAACTGCTCTCCCGTTGGATGAGTAGCAGTCCGTAGTATGCGTCGGTTAGTCTAAACACCAATTGGGGTACCAGTTACCCTAACTGTTTTTCCGTGTACGTAATTTAATATCAGTTAGAGTACATATTTTTTTTCGCCTTGCAGATGTTACTTGATATCTGAAATGGGGAATGGACGTACTGTAAATGAATAAAAATATTTCTTAGAAATAAAGAAATAATTTTCCATAGGAATAAATATATTTTTTGTTCTAATATGAAATATACTGTTTTAGATTAAATGAGTAATAAATCGAAATAGATTTAACCTTTTGATCTACATTGTTAATATGATTTATTATCATAAATTTACCAAGTTATAAGTGTCGAATAGAAAATATACTGCACTTCAAATTACGGCTGATTGTAAAGATTGCTAAAAATTTTCATACACTGTAAGTATTATGTGTACTTTGAAGAAATAAATTTGATACTGAAGTACAAAATAATGTTTTATCTATTTATAAAGTAGTTTTCTCTTGAAATAAAGCAACAATATTAAAGAAACGTTTTCTGTAACTTAATGCAAACTTTTCGCTGATTGTACATATAGTTAGTAAGTAAAAAATGCCAAGCACATACCTAATCCAAACCTGGAACTCTTCCTCTTAAGCGTTGGTGCTGAGTATTGTCGATTATAAACTTTTTCCTTTTCTGTAAAAATTAAAAATTTTATAGCTTTCTAAACTTTATTTAGAGTGCATATTAAATTCCTAGTCTACAAAAAATTAGCAATAATGTTGTTCAAATTTACTTTTCTTTCCAATAATTTTATTCACAATCTTTTCGAAACTTATGACAACGGACTCAAGGACTATGAGTTTGATTATATTAATTGTGTTTTGAATTGCAGCTTTTAAGTCTAAAACAATGATCTCCAATCAAAAAGCAATAGGCTAACCAAAACCAGAGTCATACTTTGATGTGTAGTCTTATATAATGGGTAGTCTTATTTAACAAAGAAAATACTGGTTTTATACAACGAGGAGTAGCTTGTAACGATTCTGGATTATTTTTATTTAGAATATTATTAAATTATAACTCTTATTTAAAACTTCAAAGCGAAAGAAATACTTATGCCCTCTTATAGGCTAATACCTAAAATCGTTATGCGTGGGACGTTTCGAGGGAGGCAAGTAAAGTATGCAACATTTAATAATAACAAAAGAAGACTGTTTATTCAATAAATTATTATGCCTGACTCGATATAATTCATAATGAGGTTCATCGCATACGGATCAACAACAGTATCTCAGTATTGATCAAAACAAAAGCGTTAACAATCTTGATTTGGCAAATTCAATAGAAAGCGATTAACATTAGAATCTTTGAATCAAGTTCCAATAAATCAGACAATCGAATTGTTCAATTACTCCGCGCATTGGCTCTACTTAAATAAAAATTCTCTCATGCCCCTGATCTGAGCATGCATGACACAGCGTTTGGTAGAGACCTTTATTTTTAACAAAGAACAAATCTTTGCTCAGATAATTACAGATCTATCTCTCTTTACGTGAGAGATCCGCAACTTTACTTGAAATTTTAAACTCAGTATGCAAAATAGATGGATTAGAGTGAAGATGAACGATTTGCGCGAACCCAGTAATTTGACGTTAAAATGTCGAGATTTATTCGCGTACTTTCAGGGAAAAATGCGACACTCTACGGAAATGTCATACGGTGATTCTATTGCGCTAATCCCGCGACCGTACGGTAAAGAAAAACCCCTACTTAGTCCCCGCAGCCTGGTACAGCGTGCACAGAGACTTAGAAATATATCGCGAATAATGAGTAAGAAAAAACCCGGAAAAAAGGATCCGCAGCCTGGAGTAGCGTACACAAACCCTTTGTAACGAGAGATTACACACGTGTGCGTACCGCACACTCACCTTTTCATTACACTCTACCCCCACTCTACGCCCACCGGTCAGCCAGTACAGGCTGATTCCTATAAGTCTACCGGCAGAAGAACAATTCCTCAGTCTAGCTCAGTGCTGCCAGGTCTGGGGATTTTTCTTCAGATCTGAGGAAATTTTTGCGAATCTGCGATTTCTGAAGAATGTGAGGATTTTTGTTGAATATCTGAGGATTTTTTTAAAACTTATCTTTTTTTTTTTAATTTGCCATTTTGCTTATGTAAAAAACAGTATGGCGTGGATGAAACAGAAAGCGTAAAACACTAGACATATTAGCCAATGATATTCTCCTAGTAATTCATAGAAGCTCCGCCATTGGCTGAAATATCTAATGTTTTATGCTTTCTGCTTTTACGTCGCCAATTTCTGTTGTCATGTGACAGCAACTTTATTATGTTTATTTTTTATTATATTGGCAATTTTGGTCATTTCAGCAGTTCAGCTCTTATTCATCAGGTTAATTTCTTTTAAAAGCCCTAAGATGTTAATAGGCAAGTTTCGGATGACTACTTTGTCTTTTGGAATGGAGTTGCAAAGATTTTAACTGGTGACGGTTCTTTAAAATACAGATCAGTATGTGAACTGACAAAATTAATCGCGACACTTCCTCACAGCAGTGCGGCTATTGAGAGAGTTTTTTCTCAAATTAACCTTAATAAAACAAAGCTACGAAATGCTTTAGAAACAGATTCTATTAACGGAATATTGCATGGTTTTAAACTGATGCGAATCTCTTGGGTTTCCCCTCCATCTTCTCCAAGCCCGGAGCACTATAGCCGCTATATATATATATATATAGTGGCTACAGCGTGGCTAGGGAAAAAGTGGGTTTGGAGAACGTGGAGGGGGAACCCAAGAGATTCGCATCAGTTTAAAACCATGAAACTCTTGGCTTTGGATGCCAATGCTTAAAACCATGATTTTTTCGTTTAAAACTTTGATACTTTCAAGGTTTTAAACAGTGGGATATTTCCATCGTTTCAAACCTTCTTATTTCTCTCCGTGTAGGTACAACTTTATAGGAAAAAGATTTTTTCGGTTCGATAAAAATTGACCGAGATAAGGGAGGGGAAATTTTTCACATTTCTTCGATTATGTGCTGTTTCGTGCTATTTCGAAGATACTAAACTTGTTGCCTATGGAATTTACAAAATTGTGTCACACATTTTTTTGATGGCTCTTTTCCTGGTATATCAAATGGCTATAACCATTTTTTTTAAATTGAAAATTTGTCCGATATTTTTGAAAATCAAAATATTTTTCACTTTTTTTAAAAAAAGTCATGTTTTTTTTATTTGTCTCAAAATAAAGCCTATGTCTTTATCTTTCGATGTTGTAAATTTCATCTTGCCGTTTTTGTTATTTTCGAGAAATTAAATAAAGAGTAACGCGCCGCACCGACGGCGCTCGAATCTGCTGGGCCTCTCGCTCCGCGGAACTTCTTCGGACTAATTTATCGTATCAATTATGAATATTTATTGTTTATTAAACTGCTGGTTGTATCGCATAGGGTTGTGACTGTCATTAAAGTTTTCTAATGCCTGCATTACAGTCATTGTAGGGACGTAATATTTCTTCTTTCTGTATATATGTATGTTTAAAGGTAATTTGGCAAATACTTTCAATAAAAGAGAAGCTCATGATTATATTTTGCAATGTTCAAATATTTTGATTTTCATAAGAAGCTGCAGATCGCCTTTATCCCAATGCAATGTATGGGGTAAAGCCAACAAAATACTGCTTGATAGAAATTATTATAATTATTAAATAATTGCTTTATTTATGTGATTAATACATATATATGTAAATATGATATGTAATAATGTAGGACTAGGAATGAAAAAAAAAATAGATAAGTTCCATATCTTATTAACTTTTGAAAAATAATTGACTATTACCTAGTCGGCTTTGCCCGGGATTACCCTATGATAATTATTATTCTTTTATTCACCTTGTTTTGTATCTTGACGGTGTAATGTAGATGCAGGTGCAGACATAGTTCGTTTGTACGGCCATTTAGTTCCAAAACTTGCACTTAATGTTTTAAGTGAATTGGTGCCACTTCCGTCTGATTGTGAAAGAGCTTCGTGAGCTTTTTGCAATTTTTTAACCAAAACATCACTGTTGAGATCGGTATTCCTTAGATCTGTAATGAAATAAATCGTGTTATTTTTAATTTTGCTGGTAACCCTTTAATGACCAGTATTACACATCATTATTTCACCTCCCGTAAATTGTCTCAGCAGACGCTTCAGTCTAACTAGGATTTATGTTTAGAGACAAATAAAACGGATCTTTCTCAATCCTATTGTGTATGTGTGAAGAGTGAGTATAAGTGTATGTGTTAGTGTGTTTATGTCCATGTAAATTACTGTTTTAAGTGTCACTATTATGTGTATCATGGTAAAAAAATTATGATGTATGTGTGTGTGTGTGTGTTATAATCTAGGACGATTATTACAAAAAAGGAGGGAAAACGGGCACTGCCTGGAGAGGAATTGAAATCAACAACTACTGAACATTACGAAATATGCGGGGTTTATTACCTATTATGTAACAATACGTATTCTCCAAATTATAAACGTTATTATTACATTTATAATTTGGTAAACACATATTGTAACAAAATCATTATTTCGATGGTACATATGCGTATGCACAACTGCTAATTCTTTGATTTGAGAAGTTTATTAATTATTAATTGAAATAAATATGAAATCTTTAAGTAAATTTAAATATGAAATAGTTTAATTTTGTAAAGAATATTCTATAATCTTGTGGTAGGCTGGGTATGCATGAGAGATAAACAAATAAATATGACAATAATCGATAATTATAATTGGACTTAAAATTAAAGATACGAAAATAAATAGACAAGTATTGTTATCAAAACAGCTGAACGCGAAGTAAACAATAATAAAAGATTAAGGGATGGCTGTTAGAACGACGCCACCAAAATAAATCATGTCAATTAAAATAATCAAAATGAAATTTATGCATAAAAAAGGGTCCTAATAGACTTTCATAGACAATAATAATACGCATTAAATAAGGCGAAATCACGCATCAACAAAAAATAATTAATCCCAGGCATATAAAAAAATCATACAAGAAAATCACAAAATAACATTGCGCCAGAAAATCAATACATGTACATCAATGGAGATGCGAATTCGGAAGAGTCAGAGAAGTTCGGCGGTACTCACTCACGTTTGTAATTTTTTTATCAACAAACGCAACGGATTCGAGTTGCCAGTCACTCGATTTCATATTGTACCCATCGGAAACTATATTACATAATTTTTTTAGCCATTTAAAAATCGGCCGGAAAAAATTTCACTGGCTCTTGGACTATTAGAAGTCACAATAGACGCTGGTCCAATAAATTACAAAGGGTTATTCTATCACAGCCAGCATTTTAGAGTAGGTAGTAGCATCTCGAGTCATCACCTGTCACTCTCAGATCTCCGCAAATTCCCTCAACGATCTCCAAAAAAACATTTGAATATAATAAAACATAAAATAAAACGCTACGGATGTAATTTATTGATAATTTAAGGTGATTGGTCGTTCAGGTATTTACACACTCAATTTCATACCTTTACATATTCCTTTAAATACAATCAAATCGCCTCAATACTGTTACATGCGTTGTCAAATAATACATCTTCACTGATGTATTCTTGATTATACGTCTTCTCGTTACCGAACGATCTATCAAATCAGACTTTATACTTCAATGCTCATTAATACTTTATTAGTCAAACTATAATACTTTTATAATATAATAACTATAAAACTAATATAATACTTTTTTCTTTTAAAGGACAGAGTAAATAAAGAATGGGCGAGTGAAAGATAAAGCGAACTCGAGAGGAAGTTCTCGAACCTGACTTCAAGATCTACGAGACGTTCGATACATTGAATTGTGTCATATCTTCATCAAAACATCAATGTCAATTATGAGAATTTTTGCATTTCAGGATGCGACACAACTGCGGAACAAGTGAAACTTTCATGTAATATTTTAACTTTTTAATAAAAAATTTTTTAAACTCACTCTAGTTATTCATTGTTTTTTTTAATGTGCTGTATTTGTATTGATTTTTAATCTTTCTCTTACTTTATTTTCATTCGCGAACAACATCCGAAGTTTCACTTCTGCCTTGTGTTTTTGGTCTAATTTTGCCTTGAAATTTATTTATTTTAATTCTCATTTCTTTCTCCTTAAAACGCAATTTATCAAAACTATTAAACAATTATTTTATAAATATCTCGTCAGTATTTTTCTTCATTACATTTTTAATGCATTCTGCGTAGATTCAGCGTCGCTCCTAGCAATTTTATACTTCTTTTCTACCGATTTTAGATCATTTTATAAATTCTTAAGGGGGTATTCTAGTCAAGAAGTACAAATATTGGGTGTTTTTTGAAATTCGATAAAACAAAAAACTAAAAAAAAACTTTTTTTGCTATAAACTTTTTTACAGGATATTTATTAATATTCCAACAATATGTAAAAAAAATTGAGAAACAAAATTCAAAAATTGAACAAGTTACAGGCTGATGAAGTAGCGTGTGTAGAAAAAAGGGTGCGTCCGTATTGACACGATTCCAACCCTTCTGGTGGTCGGAAAAAAAGATTCTTAAACAGTAAGAATGTCGCTATTGTCTGATCTAGGGAAAAAGAAAAAAAAAATTTTTGACAAAATGGCAACTGTTTGAAGAAAACGTGAATTTTTGTCCTTTTTTCAAGATTAATTTTTTTTTTAAATAGTAAAAAACAAAAATTTTCCATAATCCTATTTCGGACGATAAAGGGATATATAAAGAAGGTCCACGCCAAATTGCAAGTTAATCGGTTTATTAGAACTTGAGAAATCATGTCAAACGTGTTGAAACAAGTCGTTTCGATAAAAACGTGTTTAAAGATTTGAGCAAAGTTGCAGGCAGTTTTCACTCACATTTCGTTAATCGGCGATTCCTGCTCCATACATTGGAAACAATGTATGGAGCAACTGAAAACAAGCTCATACAATGTATCAAACAATGTATAAAACAACTGCAAACTAGCTCATACGCTGCAGGACCGGCTCACTCGCTATGTCACTAAAATGGCTATAACTCTGTTAATAAGCGAAATTATAAAAAATCCTTCGCAGGATATATTCTTGGAAGCCTAATCTTTGAAAATATGCACAAAAAAATCGATTTTTCAAAATTCTAAACAAGAATACCCCCTTAATAGTCTGTTTTTGTTCTCGAAGATTCTTCAATTGCGCTTCTTCTTTCGCTTTGTTTTCTGCATCCACAGCTCTTTTTGCAGTTTATTTTTCAGCAATAAACTTTTCTTTGTCCAAATACATTTGATACGATAAATAGGCACCTCGTGCAAGCTTGATTAAATCATCTGTTATGGGTACCTTATATACCATTTTGTTATACTTATTTAAGCCATCCATTATAAATAATTTGACGTTGAGAGTTCTTTCCGTCATTTTACTTTTATCTTCAGTTAGGATTTTAGAAGATATCGAAAAGCCTCTTTCGACTTCGGCGTTTCTATCTGAAACAGCTAGAGCATTTAGTACGCCTCGTTTGATTCCTGGATACTTAAAACTTTGATAATTTACAAGACTCTGAAGACTCTGATATGGTTCCAATAGGTGTCGATTCCTTCGTCCTTATTAAGAGAAAATCTGACCTTTTTATCTAACTGCAGCAACCTCCATTCACATTGTAATTTGAAACTATCAATATTTTGCAATGGTAATAGTTTTGCAATTTTTGAAATGTAGCTTAAACATTTCTGAATAATATTTGAAAGCAAAATCAAAATCAACGTTTTAAACTGTGAGTACAAAATGTGAATTAATGTTTCTACTTTTGCATTACAAATATGATATAATAAGGCTTGACTCGTCATGCGCGATGCTACTCACCTGCGATCTGTAGAGAAAAAGAGTGAGGTGGCAAAACGACGATTCGCAGCACCGCTGCTAGCGGGTTCGCGCCCGGCCCCTATGCCTGAATGCAGGCAACCTAAGTAACAACCATGTTACACCCTCCTTCCATGTGGGAGTTTGGGTCTATGACCGAAACTTCTTCTAGCAACGCAAGCTCCGATTCAAAATCCGAAGCTTCTTCCAATTTCGCCTATATTTCCCCCTCAGGGTACCTTACGTCCCATCTCCTTTTGCAATTTCTTTTTACTGTTATCGTGGCTAGGACTCGTGAGATTTTGCCTATATCTATACGGTCTATAGTTACAGAAACTGACGTGGAAAATATGTAATTCTTTAGGTATGAGCTTATTAAAAAATTGGCAATTTTTTCCCCCTAATCTAACTATCGGTTTCGAAGATTCTTTTTTTTCCTCTTTTCTCTCCATCCTTGGTTCCTTCCTTGCTCCAGACACTGCAAAGCCTTGCACTAGTTAAAATGCTCCAGGAGCATCTCCTACGCTTGCACATTGCGACACGGGTTGCACTTAGCGTTATCCAACTAGAAAAATGTTTTTTTCCTCATGGGGTACAGTTTTCGTTTGGGGTTTTCAGAGATGGAGTACTGGGTTAGAATTTTCGTTACGGATTTTCGGAGTTGGAGTCAGGGTATCAAATTGGAGTTTGTTGAAGTTTCTACTTTTACCTTTTTTTATTGCTCTTTCCGTTAATTCAATGGTTATTTTTCACCTTATCCCTTTATTCTTTACTAATTATTTTTCTTCCTATCTTCTCTTTACTCCCTAGTGGTTCCTTTTCTACTTTAGTGTTATCTATTCTTTTTTCCAATTAAAAATCGTTAACATTCCAATTACCAATACTCTTTCCTTTTAGATCTTTTAGTTCATACATGCTTTCTTTGACAATTTATTAACTTTTTTAAGTACTCTATCCTCTATTTTAAATTCTTACGGTCTTCTTCGAAGGTTATAGTATCCCGCCTGTCTATGGTTCGCGTCGTCAGAGTTTTTCTGTACTTGCTCTTTTAATACCTGAAAATTTCGCCACCTATCCGTCCATTTATCTACTTCCAAAAATTCTACCTCTTCCGTATCTTCAATATCAGCTTTTAGATATAGCTGTGGATGCAATTCCCTACCTAAATTTATAAACGCTGGCGGAAAACCTGTCGACGCATTTTTGCTCGAATTCATCGCGTATTTGATGTCAACTAAGTACTCGTCCCATGAAGCATGATCGTCATCTAAATATGCCTTGATCAACTGTTTGATCGCACTATTGTACCTTTACGTCTTAGTCGCTTGGGGGTAATATTTTGGTGTGGTTAAATGTCTATTACCGAATTTCTCCGCTATTTCCTAATAATTTTATTAACGAACTCCGTTCCATTATCTGCTAATAATATCCTGGGGGTTCCCCAATTTGATATTATTTTATTATAGAATTCCGTTTCTATTTCTTTTGCGGTCGTTTTTTTAATCGAAATTATCTCTACTCATTTAGAGAAATTACCCACTATTACAAGGATATATTGGTTTCTGCGCTTTTTTGACAATGGTAATGGGCCCAACATGGCCGCTGTGACCATTGTCCATGGTTCTTCGACTATTATTTTTCCCATTAGCCCTATTTTAGGTTTATTTCCCGATTTTATTATATAATGTGAAGCTGGAATGCATGAGCTAGATGTTATCTCTATCAAAGAGGTTTTCTTTATATACTTCCCAAATATACATATAATCTCCCTCTCTTTTATCATAAGATAAGATTCCAGTATGCATCCGGGGAACACGGATCCTACAGATGCACAGGACAGGCAGATCTTTCCTTGTTTGACTGCTACGGCCTCAATTTGCGTTTCATTTTAAATAAAGTTCTCTGTCTTAATCTACGGATCTTTGACAGACTAAAAGTATAAAGTGATTTTTATTTAGACCGTCACAATAATTTTGGCGATCCTGCCAGGAAACTTTTGGCTGATACGTCTTTCAAAAAAAGTATTCATAAGAACCAAACTATTATTCAAAAGTAATAATAAACAAATATATCTATATTTATCTATATCTATCTATATTATAAAAAGATCTCGCCGCCGCCACCGCCGCTGTGTCAGGAATAGAGAGGGGTCACGTGACCTCATGAATGATCACGTGACCCAAAAAAAGGAAACGAGATCTCTAAGAGGAAACAGGACCCCTCAGGAGGTCACGTGACCCCCTAAGAGGAAACCGAACCCTTCATGAGGTCACGTGACCCCCAAGAGGAAACGGGACCCCTCATGAGGTTACGTGAACCCAAAGAGAAAACGGGACCCCTCATGAGGTTAAGGTAAGGTTTAGGGTTAGGTTAGGTCCACCTCAATGGCAACCGATCATGTGACCCCATAACGACACGCCCCTTTTGACCCCCATGATCACGTGACCCTGGTGAAACCACGCCCCTTTTGAACACATTGATCAAGTGACCCCTTAATTTCACCACTGCCGCTGTATCAAGAATCTCATTAGAACCCCATAAGACCACCATATGACCAAAATGAAACCACATAAAGCCCTAAAAAGATAAAAATTCCATAAGACCCCAAAAGATTACCATAACACCCCATAAAACCCAAATAAGAAGTCCCTGAATATCTCAAAAGATTAGGTTAGGTTAAGATAGGGTCTCAACCCCATAGGACCAAAGAGACTACTATAGGACTACCATAAAATCCCATAAGACCACTATAAGAACAAATAGGATCCCATTTGACCCCAACAGGACCCAATAAAAATAACATAAAATTCCCATAAAACGTTCATTAAAATCTCATAAGACTCATATAAGATGCCATAAGGTTTAGGTAAAGTTAAGGGTTAGGGTTCTGATCCCCATAGGGCTCCATAAGACCACTAAAAGACTACTAAAAACTCCTGTAAGACCACAATAAAACGCTCTTAAATCAAAGAATTCTTTAAAATTCTGTTGGTGGATAGGCGCGCGGAGCGCGAAGGGGGGCGAAGCCCCCTTTGTACAAATATATATTTATACTAAAAGCGAGTCTAGGTTATGAAATTAAGGGCGTTGGATAATGGGAACTTAGAAAATGTTTTGGGTGCCCCCAATAATAAAGACGGCCCTGCCTCCGTATTTAATTTAAAGACTAGATTTCGGGATAAATAAAATAAACTCACCAAATATTTCGGGTCTGACGAAATCTTAGAGTGCATCTTATAAAAAATGCACCGCGTTTTTCTTCAGAAAATGAATATTTTGACTACAAATATTCATTTTCTGAAACGCATGCCGAGCAGACAAATTGCGGGAAGAGATGACTTTTTTCAAAGTCACTCCACTTTTCACTATTTTATAGACACAACACCGTCACTAAATAAAAAAAACCGTTTTGCACAGTCCTTCCACAATATAAACTTTCAAACTCTGAAAGAAACTTTGTGAAACTTTGCGACATAAAAATTTATTGCGTCAGGAACTTTTTTGATATTACTTGACATCTCAGAAATATGATAAAGATGGAGGCCAACCATCGGTGAGTGCATCACTTACGCTCAAACAGTGCAAACGGGTATTTTCGGAACTAAAATGATGAATTTCAGATGGTTGATTGGTTGGCCTCCATCTTTGTCATATTTCTGACATGTCAAGTGTGACGTGGCTTTTTATTAAATAAAATTAGGTCTCTAAGCCATGCACAAGGCAAATAATAATAAAAGGAAATTAACATATTTTGGGCGCCAGTCCTTTCTTGGGACAATTATAAAATTACGCTAGTTAC
>UCOK01014742.1:0-14946 GCA_900474325.1 Synergus umbraculus | reverse complement strand
AGAAATATATATTGGCACACATATATGATATATGCATTATAAATCGAAGATCTAACCTTAAAGAATATTTGCAAGAGAAAACAATAATAATTTTTTTAAGTTTCTAAATTTGTTTCGTATTAATCTTGTGAATATTTTATAGCAGTGTAGATTTAAAACATTCTAGATCAATAAAAAATCTTTAATTGTTTATACCAATTCATCAATATTTAAACAAGCAATGAACGCGCGGAACATGGAACGACGCTATTAGAAAATGATTAAGGTTGATACATAAACTTTCAGACTCAATGTGACTAGCTAGTGATGGCTAGTGATTTAACGCACTCCGCAGCAATGCAAAGCAAAACGCAATCATGGGCCGCCACCCTAAGAATTTATGAGAACTTATGATTTTAGAGATTTTTATGTCAAGGGAGATAATTATTGATTAATTAACCGATAAAGTGTAATAAACTGTTTTTTGTACTTCTATTACTTCTTAATGAGCTTTACACAAGTTGTAAATGAAAAAACTGTCACAAATGTATGCAGAGCATAGGTTATGTTAGTGTCTAACATAACCTATAAAGTGACGTTTATTATAAGATGAATTTTGTGGCTTTAGTTAACTAGTAAGTTGTTGTTTTGCATATTTTACATTCCTAAATATGCCTTAGCTAATAAATGACTAAAATTTAACCATGTAAATAATGTAAACAATAACAATTTTTCTAAAAATCATAAATTCTTAAATTCTTTTAAATTCTCATAAATTCTGTCATATTCTCGGTCATATAACCTGTATTTAAGTTCTCGAGAATTTAAGAACTCTAGTCTTGACACCATTAACATATAGAAATGGACCGCTAGCCCTGTGGAGAATATGGAAATAGGCTTTAGAGAGAGACAAAAAACGTGAGAGGAAAACCTGTGTCTTTCTACATAAAGCTTATTGCTGGAGATAAATCTCGACCATCTTGGATCAGATAATCTAGATAGATCAGGACCAATCAGCTTTACCTAGAAAGAGACAGGTTTTCCTGTCACGTTTTTTTTCTCTCTCTAAAGGTGCTTTCATGCCTCTGCAAGGAAGCGATATATCGAACCTATGCAGAAATTGATTGACTAATTCTCTTGATGACATTAAGGGCGTTGGATAATCGGGACTTGTAACTTTTTTCGGGTGCCCCCCATTTTCATCACGGCCCTGTCCTCTCAAACGCATGAGAAAAGATATGGCGAGTATGAAACACACAACTTGAATGTTTTTTAATAGACACAACAAAGACTGTAAATAAAAAAAACGCGTTGTAAAAAATTTTTGACTTAAGTAAACTTTATTATTACAACGTGAATTTCACGACCCGATGCGTAAAAAGAGAGGAATCCACTTACAAAATTTTCGTCAACTAGACGATGCAAGATGACCGGCATTGTGGTAGAGGGGCAGGGGAAGCATGAAGATATGCCGGGAAAAAGACATGGCGAGTTTGAAACACACAACTTGATTGTTTTTTTTATAGACACAACACAAACTGTAATAAAAAAAACGCGTTGTAAAAAATTTTTGACGTAAATAAACTTTATTATTACGACTTGCGCGAGTCATCGCTCCAATGCCCCCACCACCAGAGATTCTGGACCTGTGTATACGACCGTGACTTACAGTCACGTGACAAGAGGTAACATACATATACATCGTGTCGCAAACTAAGGACATAACATACTTGGTAAAGGCCTGATTACACGCTTTTAGGAAAATGTCCTTCTCACTCTACCATGTGACTATCCCATAAGTTTGTCTCATTCTCGCACATTTTCCACTTTGCACTCGGAAAATGTGCGAGAATTAGATAAACTTATGGGATAGTCACATGGTAGAGTGAGAAGAAGGACATTTTCCTAAAAGCGTGTAATCAAGCCTTAAGATACATGTAGAAAACCACGGAACATATCGGTGGTATGTTACTTACCCATCCCTGCCCTTAGGCTGGCGCCCCAACATTGCGTTTTACGTTGCGTCATAATGAGAGTAAAAGAGAAAAAAGCATATTTCTATCTTTGTCTCTCTCATTATGACGTAACGCAAAACGCAATCATGGGACGCCAGCATTAGGCTGCCGTCCCATGGTTCCGGAATGCATTGCGTTTTTGCGTAAAACCATGAGAGTGAGAGAGACGCACTAATACTACTATCTCTCTCACTCTCGTGGTTTTGCGCAAAAACGCAACATATTCCGGATCCATGGGACGCGACCCTGCATGATTGCGTTTTGCGTTGCGTCATAATGAGAGAGAAAAAGACAGATGTACACTTTTGTCTCTTTCTCTCCCATTATGATGCAACGCAAAACGCAATCATGGGACGCCAGCCTTTCTCCATGACATACATCATTTGCGTTTACAACGTGATGATGTGAGTCATCCTTAAAATAGCGTGAATTATGTGTGATATATTTAGCGGTCGTATGTGATCACCTGATTTTAAACAGTTTTCGTATTGCAATTCATTTTAGTGTTTTGATCAGTGTTTGATCTACGAATTTTTCATATGATTACTTACCGATCATCATATGCGTAGAATTTGTTCCATTTTACAATTGCTTTTATGCTTTTATTAACTTTAATAAGTATGTATCATTTGTTTTAATACTAATGAAAGAAATTTCAAATGATTGCAGAGAAACTTTTTGATTCAGATAAACAAATGTAAAACATTAATTTGTAAAAATGACAGATTCTGAAAATCATCATACGTCAACATCAACAACATCTGATACTGAATTTTCAAATTTTTCAACTAATGATAATTTCAATTTGAATGAAATGACTGGGTTTTATGGTAAGTAAACGACGAGCGCTTAAGGCTGTTGAAACAATAACGGATAAAATGTCATTTCAAAGATGTAATCTTGATAATAATAATAATAATAATGTAATTTCACTATTTTTCGAAGAAACTAATTTTTTCTTCTAAAATGAAAACGCTCACCCTATCCGCAACTTTTCCAATTTAGCCAAATTATTTTTTTTTCGAAAAATAGTAAGTCAGCACCATTCCTCATAATTACAAATATTCCCCTGCTAAACGTCATGACTTCAAACCGTGTATTTTTGCGCCTGAAAGTTATATTTTCGAAATGACCTTTTGTTCGTTCCTCCCGAACTTTCATCGTAAATTGAAGTTATAATGTTTAATTAGCAATTAATATTTACTATTTAAATATACATATTTTATTCTTACATATTTCGTTTTGTATTCCAAATGGAATATTGCATCAGATCTTAAATTTTCAGTGATATAATGTCGAGCGCATTTCAAACTATTGTTTAGTACCAGTTTATACCAGTTTGATTATCTGACAAAACAAAGATGGCACATTCGCTATGAAAAGTTCGACATGCTCCTTTAAGAGATTTTTGAAATCCTGTTATTAAAATACTTTAAAAACTGTTCTAATTTTTTTCAGACCTCTTCACTAATTGTGAAAATGAATTACTCAAAAACGATAATTTGTTTAGCGATGAAGCTTTACTCACTGAAATTGAAGAGCCTATGATTGACGATTTTGATTTTTTGAATGTGGAAAGCGTAACTAATTTTGAAGAATCAAAAACATGTGAGACGACTGCAGTACCAGATGTTATTAAGCAATCAACAGAAGAAAATCTGCAGCTTCCTGAATCTTTTCCAGCTCAGCTGAAACCACAACGGATGCCCGTAACACAAACATTATTTAGTCAACATTACGCTGTTCCTCATAGTATTAATCTAAGTGTTTCAACTCCGGTGGTAACGTTGACATCTGTTCCAACTCAACAGAGCCATTTGCTTTTTCCTTCTAACTTAATTAAATCAGAATCTGTTCTCTACTCCGGAGCTCCTCAGCCTGTTGCATCCACTCCAGTGTCACATCAATTACATACTCTTGTAAACACAACTAATGGAACTGTACTTACAACAGGTAAAGTCATATTTTTTCTCATACTTCTCATAAAGTTAAACTTGTTACGTTTTAGGTAGCAAAAGTAATTATCTCGGGAGAATCATCCATATAAAGAAATTGACCACTTTAATAGGTACTTATTGAAAGTCTAAAATTGGCATTTTACATTAGTCAAAAACATTTCTAACTGTATTATATTATTTTCGAGTGCAGATTACATGAGTAATTAACCATGGTTAATTACTCATGTAATCTGGTGTATACGATTCATACAATCCCATGCAATCTCTTGTAATTTTATGCAATCTTTGGCAATCTTGCAATAGGGTTGTTTCCAAAAGTAGATATGTATAATTTTTCATATGGATGAATCTTATGGTTTATAAAATTCTAATTTTCAAAACGCCCATAAAATATTTTTTACATATTGGTTATTATTTTTAATTTAAAGCTGTTCAAGCAACTGAAAAGAAGTCATTTCGAATATTTATAGTTTTTAGGCCGCAAAACTACACGAATTGAGGTTTCCTCTATCCGAGGAGGGTTTCTCAAAGCAAGGAGGGTGGGATGTTATTTGTTTTTCGAAAAAATTTATTTGTTTGGCTAAAATGGGTAAGTTTCGGCAAACTTAACCCTAAAACATAACCCTAGCCGAAACTTTCCCATAGGGTTGTTTCCAAAATTAGATATCACTTATCAAATGAATGGATCTTATAGTTTATAAAATTCTAATTTTAAAAACGCCCATAAAATATTTTTTTTATATTGTTTACTATTTTAAATTTTACAAATTTTACTAATTTGAATTGTCAATCACGATTTCGATTGGAAGGTCACTCTGACGTCATAGATGTCGAATTATCGACCAATCACAACTTATGTGTCAGTGATTCGCAAATATGTTTTTCTCTGCCGATATTTCTCTGACGAAAATAAAAGTAAAAATATTATTTTAAGAAATGCCAAATTGCCAAATGAGGCTTTCGTAAAAACCAATAGTGGAAATCTACTGAAAATAGATATATATTTATGGTATCGAATTATTTTAAGAGTAATTGTGACTTCGTAAGTATTCTCAAAAGATTTCACTTGATAACTTATAATAGCCGTATATTTATGTTTCACTTCTTTGATATAGAAATTTTTTGTTATTGTCAAATATAAAAATATTTATATATATTTTATGTATATTTTGCACAAAATAAGTTTCCATAGTTTCCATGAAAGCCACATCGTCATATTAAGAATTATGAGAACCTCTAAGTCACGTGACACCAATTTGAATTAATGCTTTCCCGCCTTCAACTTTTAATAATTTTTTTTCTGTTAAACGACTCAGCAGAAGAAAAATTTTTATATCTAAAAATTTATATCTAAAAAATTATTATATCTAAAATTGTGAAACAACCCTATTTTACTCAAACAAATTAGTTTTCTTGAAAAACAAAGAACATCCCCCTCCTGGCTTCGAGAAACCCTCCTCGACTAAAGGAAATCTCCATCCGTGTACTTTTACGGCCTAAAAACTATATATATTCGAGATGACTTTTTGTCCGTTGCTCCAACAGACTTAAGGGCGATGGAATTTGAAAGGAAAAATTGACAACAAACTGTCAAAATCTGTGGAAAGATACTAATGTTATCACTAGGATTTGGTATTGGGGTTTTGAAGGGAGAGAAGGACAAGTTGATCGATTTTTGATAGCACACTGTGGGAAGAAAATGTGTAGAACATGTTGGGTGTAGAACAAGGGCGTTGGATAAACGGTCTTTGAAATCCGTGAAAATCGAAATTTTTAAAAATAATTCTAAGTGCGACCCTGTTACCGTATATATTTTAAGAAAATGTTTTTTGGACGATATAGAAGCAACTTACCAAATATTTAGGGTCTTGCATAGTCCTGGGTCTCATAAAAACAAAGTTTCATCTCGGGTTTGAAGAGAGAATGAATATTTTGTCTGGAAATATTCATTCTCTAAACAGGAGCGAATGCAGACAGAGCAGAAGAATCGCGAGAAAGAGTAACTAAATGACAGACGCACTTGTATAAATGAATTATTTCAGGCATAACACGGACACTGAATGAAAAATCAATGAAATACAGAAAGTTTGAAAAACTGTAATTTACGCTAGAGTTCGGGAAAGAGCATTGTGAAAATTTGACAGGAAAGAGATACACGATTGAACACAATGAGCAGACCGTGCCGAAACAGCTCAGCTGTTATTCTTTACACTAAATTACCGTAAAGTCGCGACAGATGCGTTGTCGATAATCATAATTTTTTTCAAATGATGTCCCACACACTGGGATGGTATATATTATTTCAAACATGTGTGGTATATATTGCAATTTCAACATGTCTTTGGAACATATATCGTCCCAATTTGTGTTTTCATTCCGATTTTCGCATTTGAAAAAAATTATAATTATGTACCAACAACGACATTCTGACGACTTTACCATTTGGTAGAGTGCGGTCTGCTCATTGTGTGTTTCTTATTTCTTTTGACCTTGAATAATCATGTTTCTCAAAGTCTATCACAAATTACGGTCTTGTGTCGCAATGAATTGCGAATTTCGTGTTGAAATATGAATGTTTATGAAATTGAAATTATGTTGTGCTTGAAATAATTCATTTATACGAGTGCGTCTGACATTTAATTGCTCTTTCTCGCGATTCATCTGCTCTGTTTACATTCCCTCCTGTTTAGAAAATTAATATTTCTAGACAAAATATTCTTTCTCTCTTCAAAACCGGGATGAAATTTAATTTTTATGAGACCCAGGACTATGCAAGACCCTAAATATTTGGTAAGTTGTTTCTATATCGTCCAAAAAACATTTTCATAAAATATATACGGTAGCAGGGTCGCACTTAGAATCATTTTTAAAAATTTCGATTTTCACGGATTTCAAAGTCCGTTTATCCAACGCCCTTAAGACTCACTAGTTTTTAGATAAAAGGAATATATTAGGCGATGGAGGTGAATAAATATGCGCCGATAATGGCGGATATTTTGACAGCACAACAAGAAAATAATAGATTAATAGATAGACAGCTGCGAATTGATACAGTGCTGACATCATTCAACGATAGATTTAGCGTGAATGATTTGAATTGCAATAAGAAAGATCTCAGTAATCTTTCATCGTTTGATCTTTCTCATATTTATTTATAAATCTTTAAAATCGGATATATTCCTTTTATCGAAAAACTAATGAGTTTTAACACGTTCTACACCTTTTTCACCCACAGTTTGCTACCAAAAATCGATTAACTTGCCCTTCTCTCCCTTCAAAACCCATATACCAAATCCTAGTGAAAAGTTGACAGAATTAAACAGGCGCGCAACAAGGATCTCAAAACAGTGGGTGTAGGGAGCCACCCTACACATTAAAACTAAATAAAAAAAAAAAAAAAAAAACTGGATTCCAAACCCTAAAAATGCGTTTAGTGTGGAATTGTATTATCCGTCTAATAATTTGGACATCCAGGCATATTTCAAGTAGATATATACTCAAATTACTGTCTGAGGGAGGCGTCCCATGATTACGTTTTGAGTTGCGTCATAATGAGAGAGAAAAAGACAAAAGTATAGTTCTGTCTCTTTCTCTCCAATTATGATGCAACGCAAAACGCAATCATGGGATGCCAACCTGGGTGTTCTGACACCTAGAACCCCGTGGAATTCGTTGAAATTTGATTTATCTATCAATATTTCAATTCGCGGTTAATTCTGACGTCATAGGGGTCGTATTTTCGACCAATCACAGCGTATGCGTCGGTGATTCTCAAATATCTTTCTTTCTGTCGATATTTTGTTTTGGTTATGTGCACGATGAAAATAGAAGTAAAAATCTTGTTTAAAGAAATGCCAAAAAAAGGTTTCGTGGAATTCTACTGAACATAGATATATTTATGGTATCGGAGTTTTAAAGTAATTGTGACTTCGTAAATATTTTCAATAGATTTCACTTAATGCATTTGAGTTAGAGAACGAGGTGCGATCGATTCGAATCGAATATTCGATTTTATGCATGGGAGTCCCACTGCTGTGCATCTCTCCATATTTAAGCCTGTTGGAACATTGGGCTAAAAAATGTAAACAAACACGGGAAAATATTGAAATCTGTGGAATGCCTTAAAATTCGCCACTTTTTTCACATGTTTTCAATACGTGGTTTTTGAGGCCGCAAAAATAATTTGTTCGAAATGTCGTTTAGCCAGAGATGTTTTTTCGATTGCGCGACAGGGACTATTTCTTTTTTTCTTGAAAAAATAAATTAGTTTGGCTAAAACGGGAATTTCGTTAAGTATAGAGACGCCAGTGAGAGGGTGCGGGTGAGCAGTACTTACATTTTGCCAAGTCCCTATCCAAGTAAAAGAGGCACAAAACTTCACTCGAAGGGTACTTCACTCACTGAGAAAAATTTTGCGACTCTTATTATGCACCGCAAAACCCGAGCACTTACGAAAATCGTGAAAAAAAAATAAGTTTGATAAATCGCGTATAAATTTATAAAGTTACTGGGCCTGTCAGCTGTTTCGTTTGCAGTAATCGTCTCTTGGCGTCGCTTCGAAACAGCTGAGATGTCTAGTAACTTTATACACGATTTATCAAACTTACTTTTTTACACGATTTTCGGAAGTGTTATAATAATCTGTGAATATTATTTAAATAAATAAAATATTTATTTCTCTTACTAGAAGTCTTATTTGTTGCGCATTAAGGCTGTTGAAGCAATGAAAAAGAATGTTATTTTTTACTTTAGATCTACTTTTTAAGAAAGGATTTTAAGGGCGTTGGATAAACGAACTTGGAAATCCGTGAAAATAGAAATTTTCAGAAATGATTCTAAGTCCGATCCTGCGTGAGTGTATTTAATTTAGAAAAAGGTTTTATGAGATATGTGGGGATAACTTACCAAATATGTTGGGCCCTGAGTAGTATTGGGTCATATAAAAATGAAATTCCTTTCTGCTTATTGTCCTTTTCAATCCTGTCAACTTTTCATACTTGTGTTTTGGAGGTTTAGAATACAAATGACAGCTTTGTTTCGAAATGAATCGCGAATTTCGTGTTGGAATTTCAAAGAAGATGAAATTCAAAACTCGACTCTTTGACGGTTTTTTAAATTAGTGTCGGTGTTGTGCCTAAAAAAATATGAAATACTTGAGTGCCTCTGACACTTCGTGTCACTCTTACGGGACTCGTCTGCTATGTCTGCATATGTTCCCTTCCAGAAAATGAATATTTTCTGACAAAATATTCATTTCCTCATCAAAGCTGGAAAGGAATTTCATTTTTATATGACCCAGGACTACTCAGGACCCAAGATATTTGGTGAGTTATCCCCACATATCTCATAAAACCTTTTTCTAAATTAAATACACAAAAAATACACGGATGTAAGTGCCGTTTAGCAGGGAAGTCTTTCTCGATGTGAAAGATGGGGCTCAGTATCTGTTTTTTGAAAAAACCGACAGCACGGTTTTAAGGGCAAATACCAAACTATGACGTCACGAATTACCGACCGGACAATGTATGTATTTCTTTTCCACCTTCTTATTTTTAAACTAAGTAAAATATTTCGTTGAAAATTTGAGAGATGAAAGAAAATATATTAGCTGGAGACCGCATGTGCGCTCATTTGTACTGATGTTAGTTTCTGAAAGCTTGTTTTTAAGGCTTTCACCTTCCAAATATGTCATTTGTTCCTGATTTTTCTGCAGACTGGTCTTTGTATTGATAGTACAATCTCTCGTAGTGACCTCTTCTTTTGTTGGAAACATACAGTCGATTTCTTAGGATCTTTAACTTTTGCTTTTTTTCAGGACTCATGTGAAGTATTCATTTTTCACATCGAGAAATACTTCCCTGCCAAGCGACACTTAGAACCGTTTATTTTTTGCGGTCTTAAAATCTAAATTTAAAACAAGGATATTTTGTCCGTTGCTCCAACAGCCTCAAAATAACATATGTTTCAAAAATGGGACTTCAATTATTATTATAACAGTTAATCAAATTATATAAAATTAAAAAAAGTAATATTACATATATAATTAATTATTGTCTAGGAAATCCTCTTTTCATGATATTGTTTACTATTTTGTGACGAAATTAATTTTAACTTTTCACTTAAATTTAAGGCTGATGGAATTTGAAAAACACTCATGTAGAAAAATTTAGATTTTAGGGGCGCAACAAGCACTGAGTTTTGGGTGTGAGGACACCCTGACACCCTGTCTAATTCTATCAACTTTTCAGATGGATTTGAATGTGACTTTTTAAAGGCAAAATAGGGAAAATTTAGAGTTTTTTGGTAGCAAAAAAAGGAAAGAAGAAATGCAGAAAGTATTGTGACTCACTAGTTTTTCGAAAAATCACTGTTGTAGTCCGAAAAGAGCATGTGATTATTCCATGCTAAAAACGGGGGGAATTTTAATTCCCATAGTGCAAGTTCTTGACATCTCGAAGACTTCGAGATCACATGTATCTCGAAGTCATCATAGCTGGGAATTAAAATGTCCGCCGTTTTTATCATTTTTAGCATTTCTTCTTTCCTTTTTTTGCTAGCAAAAAACTCTAAATTTTTCCTATTTTGCCTTTAGAAAGTCACATTAAAATCCATCTGATAGATTTGTGTCTTTCCACAGGTTTTGACAGTTTTTGACAGTTTGTTGTCAATTTTTACTTTCAAATTCCATTAGCCTTAAATCTAAGATTAATTTAATCTGCTAGACCATAAAATTATTTTGAAATATTTTATTATTAATATTTTTTTAATATCATTATATTTTTATGTGGAAAAATTCTTTTTTTTTTACCTAAAAACTTTAAAAACTAATTAAGTCCAATTGCTTGCAATGGAAAAACCGGGATTGATATGTCAATCAGCGCCTCGTTGGAGAGAATGGGAACTATCCAACTTCTGTCACTAACGGGATGCCATTTTTGTTTAAGATATACAGGGCTGCTATAATATCCCAATACCCCTAATACTGTGATATAGAAAATTTGATATAGAAAAGATATACATAATTTATATTGTACTTTATAACATATGTACATAAAATATATAGAAAATTTGTGCAAAAATGTATTTTTATGTATACATTTTTTGTAAAAATTTTCTTTGTTTATCACGTAAACTTTAATAAGTAAAGGTATCAAATAAAAATTGACAGATTATACACCAGACCGTGGCCTAAGCTCTTTATCATCAGTTTCGTTAATTTCAATCAAAACCACATCGTCAATTTTTAATTATTGTTTTCTGTTGAATAGATCATCAGAAAAAAAAAATTAAAATACACTGTGACTTTAGATTAAAATTATGTATTCAAAAATTATTTTGTCTAAAATTGTGAAACAAGCCTATATATAGGGTCCAAGTAATTAACCCTTCAATTATTTTCCAGGAATTCCGGTCATGTTGGATACTGATAAAGTGCAAATAAATCGCATCAATTCTGGAACATCCGTTGGAGCACCTCGCGTTAAAGAAGTCAAACGTAGTGCCCACAATGCAATCGAGCGTAGATACCGAACTTCCATCAATGATAAGATAGTTGAATTGAAAAATATCATTGTGGGAGTTGATGCAAAGCTCAATAAATCAGCAATTCTCAGGAAAACAATAGACTATATCCGGTAAGGTGTACAAAAAACTATCCAACTTTCATGAAATTAATTCTAAACAACAAATTATAAAAACGTTTCGAGATATTGTTACTTATGCTTTACCGAGTCTTGAAACGAATATCCTGAAAGAAGCATCCATCTTCAAGAAAACCTTTGTCAAAGGAACTTTGCATCTCTGAAGTTGCCATGAATCGCTTCCTAGAATTTTTATGACGTAAACATGTTGCGCTATTAGGGATCTTGTTGCGATTGGGGGGTAAGTAGAGGCGCCTCTCACTGTATCCCTTAAGGCCAATATACACGCTCTGCCGATGTGTCGAAATGTTTCGGCGTTTCACGACACCCTGTTCACATGGGCGCATGATATCCACTCGGAAAATGGAAATTTGGAAGAAAAACTTGTCTAATGGCGGTAACTTTTAAATTACGAATAAAAACTGAAATAAATGATAATGTTAATATGAATAAATTGTTATTAAAAATAGGTTTTTGGATTATGTAATAAATATAGAAGAAAATTAGATTGCAGGATTAATTATTTATAATTTATTTATCTCTATAAAGTAATTCGAAGCATCTTCGTGTTTTGTGTTCATCATTGCAGTGCGTTCATGGTTTGTTGTGGCGATTTGAAACATAATACAATTATAATTATAATACTTTATATTAATTAAGAAATAGATATATGTATAAGGGGAATAATAGAATAAATATAACATGCAGTCAAATCAAGCATTTGGGGTTATGTTTCAATTGAACTGTGTACATAATGTACAATATATTCAATTACTTTAATATTTTATACTATCTTATAATAACAATTATTTATTACTCACCCAAATATTTTTCACGTAAAACCGTCAATGATGCGTCTAAACACAACAAACATAACGAACCATAAACACAAAACGCGAAGATGCTTTGAATTACTTTATAGTGATAAATAAATTATAAAGAATTAATCTTGCAAAATCTAATTATCTTCTATATTTACTACATAATCCAAAAACCTATTTTTAATAACAATTTATTCATATAAAGATTATCATTTATTTCAGTTTTTATTCGTAATTTAAAAGTTATCGCCACTGGACAAGTTTTTCTTCCAAATTTCCATTTTCCGAGTGTATATCATGCGCCTGTGTGAACAGGGTGTCGTGAAACGCCGAAACATTTCGACACATCGGCAGAGCGTGTATTTTGGCCTTTAGGCGCCACAAGTGGCCGCGAGCGCTATATGTAGTTGCATAGCCTGTTCCCTATCCTATTATGATAGAAAAATAATGTCATGAAAATCTTGAATTGAAAAAATTCGAATTTCGGCAATGTCGAATGAAACTCGAAAAGTACCTATCGAATTATGAAAGCATTAGCTTGGGCATTGAATGTAGAAAAGAACATAGAAAGAAATTTAGTGTGACGGCGGCCGCGTGGCGGCCTGCAGTAGCACTGAATTTAGAATGTATAATATTTAATTCTAGGAAACGTATTCAGAGAACTTCAAACCATGCCCGAACACTGACATGACGTCGGAGTCGAGCATGCAGGGTGTTTCGGAAGCTCTCTGTATACTTGTACCTACAAAAACTAGAGCAAAAACTATGTCGAAAAGACGGATAAAAAAATGCTTAAAAATGCGTTGTTTTTAAACTACAGAGCATTAAAGTTAACCAATTAGGAGGTCGTTTTAAGTCGCCATGAATTCATGGATATTTGTGAGCATGTGTGTGTGTGTCTTGTTCAAATCTCGTTCGCTCGCTACTATCTTCACGTTGCTTTGAGAACGTTGAAAGAACCATTGGTTCTTTCAAAAATAACCATAAATTCATGGCGGCTTAAAACGTGCTCCTAATTGGTTAACTTTAATGCTCTGTAATTTAAAAACCACGCATTTTTAAGCATTTTTTTAATCTAACTTTGCGACTTAGTTTTTGCTTTAGTTTTTATAGATACAAGTATATAGAGAGCTCGCAAAACACCCTGTATATCCTTTTATATTTTTAAATTGAATTATTATTTACTGAAATAAAAAAAATGATTATTTGTTGGAAATAATTGTTGATATTTCTAGCGTACATATAATGGATAATATTATACAGCAAGATTGTATACTCCTTTCACAGATTCCTACAGAATACAAATGTAAAGTTGAAAAATGAGAATTTATCCTTGAAAATGGCTGTTCAAAGGCAGGGATTGCGTGATGTTCTCTCTTGCGGAGAATTGACGCCTCCTCGCTCTGATTCAAGTGAACCACCATTATCACCAACATCAGGACCATTGTCTCCACCTTCACCCGTTTCCATTAAAGATGAAATTGATTCAATACAAAACGCTAATGTTGCTTCAGGATCTGTTAACCGAGGAATTCCAGATCATACACGCATGACTCTTTGCGCTATATTATTCATATTCCTGGCATTCAATCCTTTCGGCACTGTCTTGAATAAAATAAATAAAATGAATTATGATTACTCAAATTCAAAACTGGATGGACGAACGATACTGAACTATCAAGGTTAGTCATCCAAATTACAGAGAATCTTTTAGATAGACAAAATGCTTCAGACGGGCCAGATTTAATGGAATGCCTTTTTTTGAACTTAAAAAGTAAGAATTGTTGACTTCTTTATTGTTAACTGACTTTTCTTCCTAATTTTGAAAACCAAATGACTTTACATTCTCATCAGAGAGAATGTATTATATTTGTGTAAAACTTGATCCCCCCAGTCTATAGATTTTTAGTTTGTGGGCACGATAACTTTCGAAAGAATTGACAGATGTTCGTTGCAGTGCTCTCAGATTTGAAACGAGACGAACTTGACACAATGAAAGGTCTATGTCCGTGTGAAATAAGTAGGAGATCGTAATGATTGCGCGCGCAGCAAATTCTCCTCTTCTGAGTTTGAAAACCCGAAGATGTACGATTGCCTTCGGAAAACTTCGGGCGGTCTATGCTATTTATATCTCCTAGATTCACATATGAAGGAAAATTGAAGAAATTTCGATTTTAATATTTCGATGCGTTTTGATGTTGAGGTTAGGTTCTTCAGGTGGAGAATATTAATATTAATACTATTATATATATTATTAATGTTAATATTAGGATTATATTATAATAGAATAAATTAAAATATTCATTTATTTCTATTTGGATCTGCAAATTGAATTAAATTCAAGAAATTGGTTATTTTAATGATTTGAATATTTCGCGCGATTCTTATATACGTACATTTTGAGGTTCAGTTTTTTCAGCAGTAAAATATTTTAAATGTGATATTAATATAAATAATAAATACTATTATATATAATTAGTGTTTATTTTATAATGGTATTCTATTTTGATTCAATTTATACCATTGATTCGCA
>UCOK01014733.1:11922-23808 GCA_900474325.1 Synergus umbraculus | reverse complement strand
GAATCCTACTTGAATGCTCACGCAATACTCTAAAGTCAGTAGAACTATATAACACTGGAATCCTCCAAATTGACATTGGGTTGAAGTTTCATACGTCTAGACTTTTCAGACGAATTTTTAAGTTCAATTGTTTTTCCTTTACTAACCACAATACCATGCATAAAGACTTTGACGATGCATTTTCCACTTAAAATATAAAACTCTGCCACTTTTAAGGTATACAATTCAAGGTGTGCAATTTTTGGCCTCTGTACAACATATGATACATTCCCCAGGTATAAGAAAAAACCATTTTTAATGTTTTTCGACTTGCGGAGGGACGTTAATTACGAGGAATTGCGCACTTATATTGACGCATTTGTAACGAAAACAAGTGTGCAATTTTTGGCCTCTGTACAACATATGATACATTCCCCAGGTATAAGAAAAAACCATTTTTAATGTTTTTCGACTTGCGGAGGGACGTTAATTACGAGGAATTGCGCACTTATATTGACGTATCTGTACAAAAACAATTTTTATGTTGACAAAATGAAGTTTTTACTTTTCTAAAAAGTCATTTATGGATTTGTAAATTAATTTTGTGTAAAATATTATTTTTTTGAAACATTGTTCCATCATTGCGAAATTCGTTACTATGGAGATGTTTTTTATTTTCTGATGCCTTTACGTAGAATTGGTGGTTATAGTAAACAAAAATACAAATGACAGTGAGATTTTTTCCGTGCTCAACGATTTACCAAATCGGTAGAAAAAATTCTACAACTTTCGTAAACCGCGTTTTCTGTTTATCGTGTTGCGTGCGTTTTTGATCGACAGTTTTTGTGTTTTCTGAAAAAATTGAATTGAGTTCATGGTATCTTATGATGGATTCTAGAAGGACAAACGAAATCGCAAAAATTATTGTTGCGAATGTAGAAAGAATTGAAGATGTTAAATGGAATGGAAAACATTCTATGGTATTTAAGGTTAGTACAAACAACTTCTTTTCTCCAACGTTACTAGAAACATTTTCAGTGTGGCCTTGATATTTCCCTAACTTTTGTATAAATTTTCATGATTGAAAAGCATTCGCATTTGTAATACTTTTTTTATTATGTTATAAATTTTCAATAATAATACTATTGAAATCTTTTTTTAATTTCGTATAATTTCACTTAAAATTTTTTTAAATGCAAAAGCACTAAAGCACTGAGAATACGTAAAAATCCCTAAAATTTATATCATTGGAAATCTCTTAATGTAAACTTCGTTGAAATTTCTTAAATACCTAGAAACATCTTAAAATTGAAATCAGACGAAATCCCTTTCAATTTGTTAATATTTCATGAGATCCCTTCAATTTTCACTAATCTTTTTAAAGTTCCTAAAAATCATAATCCCTTGAAATTTTTTTTAAAATCCCTTAAAAAGCATCGAAATTTCTCAAAATTATTACAATATTATTGAAACCCCTTAAAATTTGTTGAAATCTTTTTAAATTCATAGAAACATCTTTAAATGACTTAAAATTTAACTACAATATTTAAAATTCCATGAAATCCTATACAATTATTTTACAAAATCTTTGACAAATCACAAAAATCGTGAAATTCTTTAAAGTTCCCGAAAGTCAATTAAAATCTCTAAAAAGAATCTTGAAATAAAAAATCTCAGGAAATATTTTAAAAATACAAAAAGACAGAAAGTAAAATTAAAATTCCTTAAAGTTATTATCAAAACATAAAAATTACTTAAGGGGATCGTCTCATGTGATAAGCGTTTTTTATACACTTTTTAATTAATTTTTTGCGAAGAATAAAACAGGCCAAATTGTCTGAAATTAAAAAATCACCGACCGCTTTAATTGGTAGATCTGTGGCTATCGTGTGAACCAGAATTGTGTCAAAATTTTGAATATTTTTTTTTGTGAGCTGTTAAACATAAAAACACGATTTTCATCATATTTTTTTAAGAAAAAGAAAATAAATATAGATATCACACTAATTCTGGGTGACCTGGAAATTATAGATGTCCTGAGTATACCATAAAAATTTTAACCCAATCGGTCAATTAGTTTTTGAGATATCGTGTTGACCGATGTGAAAAATGACGTTTTGAGAAAAACACGTTTGGAAGTTTGGGTATGAATGAAATAAAAATCTTTTCCACTTCGTAAAGAATCAGAATTGCCGAAAATTCTTTCACATACATATTCTAGATGTGTTTAGGAAGCCATTTGTGCAAAAAAAAAATCGATTTTTTTGACCCATCACATGAGACGACCCCCTTAAAATTTTTTTTACGCTTCTTAAAATCCTTTAGCATTCTACGAGAATATTTATAATTCCTTAAAATCTCTAAAAATTCTTAAAAGTTTCTTAAAATCCTTTACTATATAATTCCACGTAAACTGTAAAATCCCTTAACCCTTTGAAGCATCTTTTTTTTCCTTTTAGTCAAAATCTTTAATATTGGATATATAAGGGTTTTGGTCGCTGGTTTTAAAAATGGGGTCAGATTTAAGTAAGTTTTAAAATTCAAGATGGCGGATCTAATACGGCGGACGAAAAACATGAAAATTGATCCGATTCGCTTGATATTTGTTACTCGGGGATTTTTGGGGTTGCTGAGGACGAATCCAACATCAGTATTGCAAAATTAAAAATGGTGGATCCAGTAACAAATATCAAGCGAATCAGATAAATTTTCATATTTTCCATCCTTTGGATTCGCGCATTTTCAGCAAACCCGAAAACTCAAGATTATCAAGTTCGATTTTCTAGTCCCCATTAACTTTCCACAATTACATTTATTCTGGAAAACGAAGCATTTTCAGCGCTTTCTTTATTTATAGCGCACACTATATTCGCAGAATCATCCCTTTCAAGCAATCCCTTTCAAAAAATCAACATTGACATCTTAGAAGTCCAAATATGCAACAAAAACTGCAGCTATATCTCAAAAATTTAATGCAAATCATGAAAATCTGATTCAAAATGGGTGTTTCATCCCTGCTTAAAATGTCAGATAGGAATTGGATAAGAACCGGATAGAAGTGAGTTCCTACTAGTCCTAGCCAAACTGTACCCGATTTTAGTCCCCGACTTGTATTCGACTCTTGATCGGGTTCTATCCGGTACCGTGTAATGTTTATATCCGATTTCTATCCGATTTGTATCTGGATCTGCAAGATATTATCGGATTTCTATGCGGCCCCTACCCGAATTTTATCTGGTTTCATATAATGTTTCTATCCGATTCCTATGCAATTTGTATCTTAGTTAACAATATCCGGGTCCTACCAGACCTATATCCGATTTTTTCCCCTGACTTGTATCCGCAACAGGTTATAGAAATCGGATATAAAACGGAAAGAAATGAAATTTTGTACTTAAAAATAATTAATTTGTGGTTCCATTTTTCGTATAGAAACCGGTTCGGACCGGGTAAAGAAATAAAATTTGGTACTATCAAATGATTAATTTGTGCTTCTACTTATCGTAAAAGAACCGGATAGGACTGGGTAGATTGTACACAACTTCGAAAACGAATAAAAATGAACTTGGTTATTTGAAAATATTTAATTTTTCGTTAATTTTGTCGAATATAAATCGGCTCACAGAAAAAACTAAGTGTAATATTTACACCGATTTCGGTGTAATAATTACCTGCAACAGAAATTAACCAAGTCGGGTAATATTTACACGACCTTATTGGTGATTTTCACTTTTTACCCTCGTTCTAAGAGTACTTCTCAACGATTACATCGACATCTTGGTAATTTGACTTTAACTGAAAGTCCTCGACATTCCACGCTGCTCCAGGTGTTGTAAACCGAACTTCCTCGAGGAAGTCTGGTTTTGTACGTAAGATTTTGCCCTCCTGGGTGTACCTGGGAGTCCTGGTCATTCCACGCTGCTCCAGGTGTCGTAAACCAAACTTCCTCGAGGAAGAATGGTTTTCTACGTAAGATTTTGCCTTCCTGGGTGTACCTAAGAGTCATCGACATTACACGCTGCTCCAGGTGTCGTAAACCGAACTTCCTCTTGAAAATCAAACTTCCTCGAGGAAGTTTGGTTTTCGACTCCTGGACCAGTGGGAAATGACGAAGACTCCCAGGTACACCCAGGAGGGCAAAATCTGACGTAGAAAAGCAGACTTCCTCGAAGAAGTTCGGTTTACGACACCTGGAGCAGTGGCAAATGACCAGGACTCCCAGGTACACCCAGGAGGGCAAAATCTTACGTACAAAACCAGACTTCCTCATGGAAGTTTTGTTTGCGACACCTGGAGCAGTGGGAAATGACAAGGACTCCCAGGTACACCCGGAAAGGCAAAATCTTACGTAGAAAACCAGACTTCCTCGAGGATGTTTGGTTTACGACACCTGGAGCAATGGGAAATGACGAAGACTCCTAGGTACAGTCAGGAGGTTAAAATCTGACGTAGAAAACCAGACTTCCTCGAGGAAGTTTGGTTTACGACACCTGGAGCAGCTTGGAATGTCGATGACTCTCAGTTATATCCAGGAGTGCAAAATTTTTTTCAGGAAACCAGACTTCATCGAGGAAATTCGGTTTACGACACCTGGAGCAATGGGAAATGACGAGGGCTTCCAGGTACAACTAGGAGGGCAAAATCTTACGTCGAAAACCGGACTTCCTCGAAGAAGTTCGGTTTACGATACCTGGAGCAATGTGCGTCGTCGAAGACCCCCAGTTATAGGGGAAATATGGAAATTCTGCGGTACCGATTCCGTAGTATCCGTCCACAATTGCAATGACAGTTACTGTCCACTTAGGGTAATATTTACGTTTTACCCGAATTACTAGTAACAAACGACACTTTGATCCTACCAAGGGTAATATTTAACTTTTACCCACAGGAACGGATAAAACTGAAGGGTTACCTGCAACAATATTTACCCTTAGTTTTTTCTGTGGCTAGAACCAGCAATAATATTTCCACTATATATTTTTTGATCATCTTTCTCGGATAGGAACCGGATAAAATGGGACATATTCCGAAAATATGTATCTGAGACCGGATAGAAGCCAGATAGAACTAGATAAAAAGCTAATTTTTCCTGCCGGTTTGTATCCGGTCTATATATCCGATTTCTATATGTTCACAGAAAAAACTAAGTGTAATATTTACACCCATTTTGGGGTAATAATTACCTGTAACAGAAATTAACCAAGTCGGGTAATATTTACCCGGACCTTATTGGTGATTTTCACTTTTTACCCTCGTTCTAAGAGTAATTCTCAACGATTACATCAACGTCTGGGTAATTTGACTTTAACTGAAAGTCCTCGACATTCCACGCTGCTCCAGATGTCGTAAACCGAACTTCCGGAAGGATGTCTGGATTCCTAAAAAAGATTTTGCCCTCCTGAATATAACTAGAAACCCTCGACATTCCACGCTGCTCCAGGTGTCGTAAACCAAACTTCCTCGAGGAAGTCTGGTTTTTAACGTAAAATTTTGCCTTCCTGGGTGTACCTAGGGGTCCTCGACATTCCACGCTGCTCCGCACTGCTCCAGGTGTGGTAAACCGGACTTCCTCGAGGAAGTACGGTTTACGACACCTGGAGCAGAGGGAAATGACGAGGACTTCCAGGTATACCCAGGAGGGCAAAATCTTACGTCGAAAACCGGACTTCCTCGAGGAAGTACGGTTTACCACACCTGGAGCAGTGCGGATCGTCGAAGGCCCCCCAGTTATGGGGGAAATATTCTACGGAACCGATTCCGTAGAATCTGTCAACAATTGCAATGGTAGTTACTGTCCACTTAGGGTAATATTTACGTTTTACCCGAATTACTAGTAAAAAAAGACACTTTCACCCTACCAAGGGTTAAATTTAAATTTTACCCACAGGATAGGATAAAACTGAAGAGTTACCTGCAACAAAATTTACCCTTAGTTTTTTCTGTGATTTTATTTCCGACATTTTTAGCAGGGATATATGATACGCTCTGCTTCAAAGGGTTATAATACTTTTCAAAATTCCCTAAAATTCTACAAAACCTTTAGAAAATCACAAAAATCTCGTGGAATGCTTTAAAATTACATGAGGAACATTAAAATCTCTTAAAATCACTTTAAAAAATAAGAGGGACCAAGCACATTTTACATTGAAATCCGGCTCCGGTCAAATTGGCTCAAACTTCAGTATAATATAGTTGAAAGCCTTCTAATCAAAAAATCCTTATTGCAATGAGTCAAAAAATTAAAAAATTCCTTTAAAATTTCTGAAGTAACTTTAAAATTTCTTAAAATTATTTGAATTGCCAAAAATTCCTTCAAAATCTTTTAAAATTTCATGAAGTCTTTAAAAAATTCCACAGAAATTGTAAGAGAAGACCGCTGAAATTTTTGTGAAATTTTTCTATGCAGATATGTGCTACTTTGAAGAGAGGTTATACTAAGAAGATGGAAAATAAATATCAAAGAATGTGGAATAAAAATGAAAATCAAATTCAGGACGAAGTAATTCGCCTGTTAAATGAAAAAAATGCAGACAAACATCCTGTACAAAATAATCCTCTGCATGTCGATGATGTAGAAAATGTATCAGAAGAAGGAATAGAAAACGTGGCAGAAGAACCACAAGTTTCAGAAAAAACTTCAGAAGCAGTAATAGTAGCAGTTTCAAAAGAAGGAAATGCAGGAAAAATTCAGAGACAAAGACTCATAGATGAAAGTTTCATTCCTGCAGTTGATGATGACTTCGTTTCTTCTTCGTTCGAAGAACAACATCGTGATATACAGTGTAATAGTGTGGATGATAAGTAATTTGTGCAGGAACAGTGGAAGCAGACATAAAGAGCTGTGCGAGGAATAAGACAGCAAAAACAAAAAAAGGACTGGAAAACTACAACAGCGATACTGATG
Organism: Synergus umbraculus; assembly: GCA_900474325.1. Lineage (NCBI taxonomy): Eukaryota > Metazoa > Arthropoda > Insecta > Hymenoptera > Cynipidae > Synergus > Synergus umbraculus. The sequence continues at coordinate 16,925 of UCOK01014733.1, read as the reverse complement.
TCACTGATATCTCTCATCGCACTGTTGGCGCTAATGACATTGACGATGTAGAAAATGTATCGGAAGAAGGAATAGAAAACGTGGCAGAAGAAACACAAGTTTCGGAAAAAACTTCAGAACCAGTAATAGTAGCAGTTTCAAAAGAAGGAAATGCAGGAAAAATTCAGAGACAAAGACTCATAGATGAAAGTTTCATTCCTACAGTTGATGATGACTTCGTTTCTTCTTCGTTCGAAGAACAACATCGTGATATACAGTGTAATAGTGTGGATGATAATGTCATTAGTGCAGGAACAGTGGAAGCAGACATAAAGAGCTGTGCGAGGAATAAGACAACAAAAGCAAGAAATGGACTGGAGAACCACAATAGCGATACTGATGTCACTGATGACTCTCATAGTACTGTTGGCACTAATGACATTGACCATTCCGATAGTACTGATGATACTGTGGATTCTGAAATGACTGATAATAGTCATAATACTGACGACGCCGAAGGCAATGATGATGCTAGTGAGAACAGTTATGCGCTGAGCAAAACAAAAGTTGCTCGTCCTCGCATGCATTCTCATTTACGAGCAGAATTTTCTGAGGATCGTGCTGAATTTGAAATTGTTAACGAATTAGGTTTGATTAATCCTTATGACTCCCAGAAATTAAATTATGCTATCCTGCGTAGAATTTTAAAGAATGATTTACCAAGGAAAGCAAACATCAAGTGTTACTTGAGTTTTTATGGTGAGAGACTAAATAAGGAATGTAACGTAATGTACGCAAAGTGCAAATACGTGGAATGTAATCAACGATTCAAATTTGACATTCCTCATAATAACCCCTTGATGCCGCTAACTGTTTTTGTATACAGTACGAATAGGAGCAACGAAATACATCCCGAAGAAACTAAATTATATTACCCTCTTAGAGAACAAGATCGGAGAGATGTCCAGGAAAAGTTGGAGAGTATGATGCCAAGAAAATTCGAATTAGGTGTAATAAATAGAACAGACGTTGAATTGGCAAGAGCTGGTAATATGCAAGAATTAAGACCCTTGCACGTGTACCAAATAGCAAGATCGGAATTAAACTGCAAATATGACTTGACACTTCAGTCATTAGATCTGCAAGATCTCATGCAATTAAAAATCAATGAAAGTAGCTTGAGCGATCCTTTCCTGCGAAATGCTAGCGACCTAAGTGCAACTATGTTTTCAGAGAATACTATACGTGTTGTAGGCTCTGGAAGAATCGTAAGAGGTGATGCCTCTGGAAACTGTTGTCGGGCTCCTCCTGGATTAAATCATAAACGTGTATTGTTATACGCGTTCGTTGTTAATGTTTCTGATGTTAGTGTACCCGTTCTGCAATTTATTACAGCAGAACATAATGTACTGGAAATCAGCATTAACTTGAAGCGGTTTCGATATTTCGTAGAAGGACTAGATGGTACATCTTGGCCTTACTTTGAAATAGTCGTTGTCGACTGGAGCTGGGCCCTGATACATGCTATCCTTATTGAATGGAACAAAACAGACATTCATGAATACCTCCACAAAACATGCAACTGTGCTTTGAATGGTGAAGTATTTCCTGAAATGTGGACTATTCTTTACAATTGCTGCGTTCATTTCCTGAAAAGGGTTTCTGACAAACTAGAAGAGGTGGATAAATCGTTTGTCGGAAAAAATTTTGTAATGGATTGCATGGCCTTTATGGTGCAGAGCAAAACTGTAAAGGAATTAGATGCAATCTTTGACAGATTGATGACTGTACTGGTGACACCATTCGAGGAAGAAGCATCTAATGTTCGAGACGAATTAAACCAAATGCGACTAGAAGGGTGCGAAAAATTGATTTCAAAAAACGATGAAAATGACTCAAATAACAAAAAAGAAGAATGGCAAAAGTCAGAAAGGAATAATCAAGATGTCATTTACAAAAATTCTCCTTTTTACCGTCGTTATTTAGAAAGATTAAATAATCTGAAAAATCAGTTAATTCCACAAGGTGAGAATGTAGTAACTAACAACCTTCAATCTCTAGTAATTGCAGAATATATTGTTGATCATTATATGCCCTATGCAACTATATGGTCAGCAATTATTATGAGCAAAAGAGAACCAAAAATATCTCACCTACACAATCAACACGTGGAAGCACATTTTCACGTAACGAAAGATATCGTTCTTGAAAAAAGAGAAGACCTGTCCAATGGACGCGCAATAAGGCGTCTCAAAGAATACTCAATATCCACGACTAAACAAGTTTGTTTCGGCGCGCCAAGAAACAACAAGACTTTAAAGCTAAAAGAAGGATTTAAAATAACGGAGAAAGATATTCCGAGTCCAACTGACCCAACTGTAGTAGAAGAATGGAGAAAAGGATCACGGAAAAGCAAAGGAAAAAGGCGAACACACTTCGAGGGCCGGTTCTTGAAACGAACAGAAAAAAGCGATATTTCTTTGAAAGTTTTATCCAAAACAAAAGGAAGTAAGAGAAACTTAAAACAGAAGAATAAAAGATTGAATGTCACTTCGCATGTTCTATCAGCATTGGAACTATCGGAGCCGAAAGGCAAGGAATTAGACTTATGTTTAGAAAGTTCATTAAAAAGAAAAAGATGTGACAAATCTGTAAAGGAATCTAAGAGACTGTTTTTGAATATTAAAGAAAATATTTCAGAAGAATCAAAAGTGTTACCTCAGAAGACCTGGTCAAGGGCGTCGTCTTCAATACTGAATCAAAGTGACATTTCCATTCATCAGGAAGCAATGGATAACGGATTGTTTGATGATGTTGAATATTATATGCAAGACATTGATAAAAAGCACTACCTGTCAATAGGAAGGTATAAAGCAGAACAAGATATGATTGCCCCTGTTGAAATACAGCTTAATAATATTGCATTCCAAACTTTGAACACGAATGAAGTTTCACAAAAGAAGTGGATTGATGGCGATGTCGTTGACGCATTTGTGTATGCAAATATCGATACCTGGGATAATGTTTCATATATACCGACGAGAAGCACTACCTTCATGATAGGAGATTACGTTTCAGAAGATTTTGAAACATTCGAAATAGACGAGAATTCTGTTTATTCTTTTGAGAAGCCTTTCAGAAACACGGTCTTACTTCCTTATTTAAAGGGTGGCCATTGGTGTCTCTTGGTATTGGAAATTATAAAGGAAAGTAATAGAGTAAAAGTCATGCTACTAGATTCTTTAAAAGACGATAAACAAAGTGTAAAAGAAGGACAAATAGTAATGCAAAATTTAAAAAGGTTTGCAAGTGATTGTCTAAAAAAAAGTACACTTTACAAATTGTCGAAAATGAAGTGGAATCTCGTTCAATATAAAAAGATACGACCGTTCCAAAATGATCAATTCAACTGCGGTATGTTCGTCATATACTATATGCATGAAGGGTACTTGTTTATATTGCTTCTCGGAAAAATCAACGACTTTAGTCATGTGCAAATATTGCCGAAGATATGCGCATGTAAGGTGCATTCCTGGAAAAAAAAAGACACCAACAGAATGGGCAGATCCTAGCATGGAATTTAAATGCTTATTGTGTGCTTGCAATCCTCGTGAATGGATGAAACGCCATTAAGCTCGCCAAGTTACCTGAAATTAGAGGATTTACGTTTCGTGAGAGGCAAGGGGACTCACTTCCAAAAATCACCCCGATTTATTATAACTATTTATTAAAACTTTTTCATTTGTTAGATTATACGGTTTTGCATTTAAAAAACACCCCATTTACAATTCAATTATTTAAAGTGTTTTTGGGCTCACGTTCAAAAAGCTTCTCAATTAGAGACGGACAAAGAGACGCTTCTTCAAAAAGCACCCCCCGATTTAATATAAACTTAAGTAATTGCGTTCAAATAGCATCTTTAATTAGTTAGACTTGCAAGCTTGCGTTAAAAAGCAAAGGGGCTCACTTCTAAAAAGCATCCCAATTTATTAGACAGGGTTGCGTTCAGCAAGCTCTCTAAATTTTCTTACTTGAGTAGCTTACGTTCAAAAAGCACCTTCTTTAGTGAGAGGCAAGGGGACTCACTTCTAAAAAGCACCCCAATATATTAAACAGTAGAGCAGTTACGTTCAACAAGCACTACCAATTTTCTTACTTTAGGAGCTTACATTCAAAAAGCACCTTATTTCGTGAGAGGCAAGGGGACTCACTTCTAAAAAGCACCCCAATTTATTAGACAGTACGGCACTTGCGTTCAAGAAACATTCTAATTACACTCGACTTCCCCAATAGTCACGACATTTCTTTCCCATTAAAATTAGTTAGGAGATATTCCAATTAATTAATAGATACATAAAATTCACGGGTAATTCTTGAACGAATTACCAACCAACGCACTCTTAAATAAATTACTATTTATGTATGTGCATTGGAAGTAGTGCACCATACAATATGTAATATGTTTGTACATGTTAATGAAAAATGTGTGGTGCGCGAAGTGATAATGTTTTACTTGTAGAAAATTGTTTTAGTATAAATACAAGGAAGAATATTCTAATCCTATTCTAAAAAGTACATGGATTTCGGCTAACTTTATGCGTCTCGTCACCTTGCAGCTAACTTCGTGCTTAGTGCGCTGCTAATCGTCATTTAGCATGCTTAGTGCATTGCTTCTGAAGTGAACTAACGAAATTATCCGCTTAGGGTACAGTCAACTTTGTGGCTATGGTACTGCTGAATTCATGATTCCCTCTAACCCTGCACCACGCACCTCTTATTACACATAGATTGCGATTGTAGTACTTTGGTATAACATGGTTCGTTATCTCGGGGTTTCTATGTAATACGTAAGCGGTGCTGGGAATGGAGCAGGTACGAGAAGAGGGGGGGTGAGTTTAGTGGGTATTACTTCGGCCGAGTCCCACACTCAGTGTGTAAATGCATTCTCACCTCCTCTAAAAACCAAAAAAAAAAAAAAGAAGACAGTGTATTTTAGTGAAACATATTTATTATTGCGAACTTAA